>MAVT02000918.1:0-19142 GCA_001702395.2 Diaporthe helianthi | reverse complement strand
AACCTATTTATATATAGCGCTAGTTATATACTAGTTATGTAATAGGCCTATACCGCTATTAATCTATACACTAGTTTAACCTATAGTATATTTATTAGCTTATTTATTATATAATATCTTAAGCTATTTATATAACTTTTTAATATATTTTCGTTTAAAAACGGTATATAAAATTATATTTCTTAATAGTAATTAAAGTTCTAATAAAACCTTACTATAAACTAATAGTTTATAGTAATTAATATAAATATTTATATAATTTATAGTTTTATATATTTATAAATATATAAGTTTTATAGTTTTATAACTATTATAGTTTTTTAAAGCCTTTTTTAAGTATAAACTTAAAAGACTTATAATTATAGTTTTTTTAACTAAGTTAATTTAATTATTTACTATCTTTATAACTAGGGTATTCTTATCTAGCCAATGCGTTTTCTTAAAAGGTCTAAAGTTCTTAGAATCTTAAAGCTTTAGCTTTTATACTTAAGTAAGCTTAAGTTATGTCTTCTTAAAGATTAAAATATATTTAAATTTAATTAAAAGGTTTCTTAAAATCTCTGAAAAATATATTAATCTTCTTTATTATTATTGCGCTAACTTTAGAGTAAAAGGCTATACTAGTATAAAGATAAACCTGTTCGTTTATTTCTATATCCATTACTATAAAACTATTAGAGCTGTATATCTAGAGCTATCTATAGTAATAGAATATATTGACTTTACCTAGTCGTCTTAGTATTAAAGAATACAAGTAGTTAATAGTTTTATAAAGCTTTAAAACTATAATAATAATAAATAAAGGTCTTAATTATAAATTCTTCAAAAATAGTTATTAATATAATATTCTTTTTAAAAAAATATATTTAGCCTTTTAATATTATAATATTTCTAAAGCTACTTATAATAATAATTTTAACTAATAATATTATTAAAACTTAAAGAACCTTTTTCCTAGCTTTATTTATATAATATAAGGTAATAGTTATATATTTATATAAGTAAGGTTTTAATATTTCTTTTAAAATAAACTAGGTATTAAGCATTTACTGTGATATAAAGGGACTACACGATTTTAGGTTATGTACGGATTAACAACGAAACTACCTAGGTACCTAGGTACTTGAATACTTACCTAGGTAAATAAGGTGCCGAGTAGCCCGAGTTCCCGACATCGAGCTGTCGTGTACTTGGTATGGAATCCTTGGTATCTAGAAGGTCAGGAACTAGACTACCTGTTGGTTCAAGCGCTCGCCGTTGCTTTGTGAACTTTGATTTCGGTGTTGCCTGTGCCGTCGCTCGACTCAGGCAGATGCAATCCAGATCCTCTGATGCAACATCAAGCGGCTCTGCGCCAGCCGCACTAGCAGTGTGCGCACCACTGCAGTATCTGCAGGCAATCCACTGCAGTCACCAACAGGCACATGCCGCACCATCCAATATTAGGCAACAAGCCTTGGCATTGTGTGGCAATTCCCCAGCACTGGCATCTACCGTACGGCGCAGTAAATCGACCCCCACCCTCACTGAGACGTCAGCCTCACCAACAGTTCTTGAGACAGGTAATGTTCATAAGTTGGAAATTCAATACGTAACATCTAACTGTCGGTCGCCCTAAACCGCTAATGATAGAGGCAAAAGTGCGCACCCCGCCAGCCCACTCCAATGATGCCAGTCTGTACGTGTTGGTAAAACGCACAGCGGCATCGTTGCACCCCCCCCCCACCCTCCCCCCAAAAAAACACGCACAAGTGAGGATGTCACCCACAATGGTTCAGGGCTGACGACTCAACTGATGTGGTAAGATATATTTAGTACATGATCTGGGGATCTTCTGCATTTCTTCTGCAGCACTGGCACATAATATCATATCTGTTTGAGTACCTAGGGTACAAAAGTTCCCCAGTTCCTCCATTATTCAAGCCCTCAATCAAGACAAACGACTTCAGGATGGCATCAGAATATGACTTCGTGGTCGTTGGAGGCGGCACTGCTGGCCTTGTTGTTGCCGCTCGGCTTTCCGAAGATCCTAACAGCAAGGTCTTGGTCCTGGAAGCGGGGTCTGACCATACTGAAGATCCACGGGTGAAGATACCAATCTTCTACTCGGCATTGCTTGGGTCTGAGGCCGACTGGAGCTTCCGAAGCGAGCCTCAGGTATGTGTGACCCCGTGTCCTGTAGGGCAAGGCACACGCTGACAGGAACACCAGAAAAGTCTTGACGGTCGAGTGATTCATCTGCACCAGGGTAAAGCTCTTGGCGGCTCAAGTACTCTGAATGCCCATGTTTTTGTTCCTCCCGCAAAAGGCCTCATTGACACTTGGGAGAGGCTGGGCAACAAAGGCTGGAGTTGGAACAACCTCAAGACGCATCTTTCCAAGGCTTACACCAGCCCCTCGGTTGACGAGGCGACTTTGAAATCCCTCGGAATCCAAGACTGGTCCAAAAGGAACGATGAGGCGAAGGGGCCAATCCAGACAAGCTTTTCCGGTGATGTGTGGCACCCAATTCGTGAGGCTTGGGCTGCCAGCTTCAAGAATAACGGCCACTTCATGCCGGAAGATCCATTTCTCAACAGCTCAGTCGGGGCTTTCAGCTGCCTCGCCACCATTGACCCCGTGACGAAGGAGAGGAGCTATTCTGCCACAGCCTACTACAATCCTGTCAAGGGACGAGACAACCTCCAAGTCCTGACCAATGCCAACGTGGAGAAGATCCTCACCCAGAAGGACAGTGGCTTCACAAAAGCCACAGGAGTCCAATTCAGTCATGATGGCACGTCGAAAACGGTGCTAGCCAGGAAAGAGGTCGTCCTGGCAGCCGGTGTCTTCCAGTCTCCCAAGCTACTCGAGCTCTCGGGCATTGGGAATGAAGAGCTTCTCAAGGAACATGGTATCGAGGTTGTCGAGCCCCTTCCAGGAGTTGGGGAGAACCTCCATGACCACACCATTGTGTACACGGGTTTCAGGGCCTCAGATGACGTTGCCACGCTTGACCCTCTGATCAGGCAAGAACCAGAGGCTCTGCAGCAGGCTATTCAGGAGTATGGCGCGACACAGAGCGGTCCGCTATCGTCGTGCGGGGTCTACAGTTACGCATACATGCCAGTACTCGAGCACGCGAGCGATGAGGGCCAGAAGGCGCTCAAGACACTGCTCGACCAGAATCGTCCTGCTTCTGGTAGCAGCCCAGAGGAAGTCCGGGCCAAGGCGTTCTACGACGTCTTGGAGACGACCTTGCTCGACCAAGAGCAGCCATCGGGGGCCTACGTCTCGGCACTGGCACAGATCACAATCCCGATCGACGCCAACGCCGAGAAACCACCCGCTGCGCTCCCGGGGAAGTTCATCAGCATAGGCTCCATGTTGTCGCAGCCTCTATCCCGCGGTAGTGTTCACATCCGCTCCAAGGACCCCTCTGCCCAGCCTGTCATCGACCCCAACTACCTGTCTCATCCCATCGATGTTGAGATCATGGCCCACCACGTGTTACAAACCAAGAAGATTGCCGCGCTCTCGCCTCTCGACAACCTGCTGGCCAAGCCGCTGACGCACCGTGACCCAGCTGCGGAGTTCACGGACTTGGAATCTGCAAAGGCCTATGTCAGGGGAAACGCCATCTCGATGTGGCACTTGGGAGGCACCTGTGCCATGCTGCCGAGAGAGAAGGCCGGGGTTGTGGATACGAATCTGAAGGTTTATGGCGTTGATAACCTGCGGGTCGTGGATTCGAGCGCTATCCCGCTCATTAGTACAGCAAACCTGCAGGCTGCTGTCTATGCTTTCGCAGAGAAAGCAGCGGATATCATCAGGAATTACTGGAG
Organism: Diaporthe helianthi; assembly: GCA_001702395.2. Classification (NCBI taxonomy): domain Eukaryota; kingdom Fungi; phylum Ascomycota; class Sordariomycetes; order Diaporthales; family Diaporthaceae; genus Diaporthe; species Diaporthe helianthi. The sequence goes on along the minus strand of MAVT02000918.1, from coordinate 15,318 downwards.
CTCCAAGTAGTTCGTAGTTCCCCTGAGAAGTGTTGGTTGGTTTTGTCTTGGGCTTTCGAGATCGGTCTGGTGAGTTGATTGCTGGGGCTTTCTCATTTTGTGTTTGAGAATAAACAAGTGGTCAATTAGTGCTGATAAATCTTTGCTGGCCTTTGGGTGATGGGCTTTGCTCGGTCGTCGTGGACCTCCTAAAGTCACCGTACTGACTACATTCCTCGTACTGAAAATGCAAAGAATGGACTATGTGTGCTCCCTCTAACTTGTACCCTTTGCTTTGTTTTAGCGGTTTTGCGGTATTGTTTGTCACCAGGGTGCTCTTCCGCGGTCAGTTTGGGATGGCGGGATGTGTGGCAACGTGTAGGTTGTCGTTGTCGTTGAGGAGTCACGGCAGTCGGAGTGACCGTCCGTACCTGGCTAAGTTTTAGGGTACGTACCTGGGAACTGGGGCTTCAAATCCAGGGGGGCTGACGGGCTGGCGGGCTAATAAGCCCCCTGTCTCGCCGGAATGAATCATCCTGCATCTTGACTTGACAGCATTTGACGACAATTCTCTGCAGCAAGGGGCATGGTGAGAATAAAGCTGGTATTCTACCCACACTAGCCCTCCCCATCACCTAGAATTCGATGTAGAAATAGCCCTAAGTTCTACAACACATACGACGCAATTGGTTGAGGCCTGTCGCGTGGCAGACATCGGCCTCCATCTTCACTTGTTCACAGTTGCACCTGACGTCACAGTTCTCTCCACATCACTCAAGCTCTGTGCCAGCTGCCACCATGATTTCGACCTCGAACCACCAAGGCGCATCAGATCGACAAGCCACCAGGGCTGCTGATTCGGCTCGTATCGTTCCAAAGCCTGTCCCAAAGGCTCAGTCTGAGGACCCCAGGACATATCAGATCAAACAGCTGCGCAAGCGCTACTCGCCCAAGGAGTCAACCGTCGAGAATGGCGCCGCAACCTCCCTGCTCTTTGACCTACTGCCTTCAGATCCCGACTTCCCCTTTGAACTTGACCACCTAAAATGTCAACTTCGGATTCCCAAGAACTACCCCAAGGACTCATCTCCCCCCACACTGGCCATTCTGAACAAGGACATCCCACGTGGGTTCGCCATCAACGTCGAGAAAGGATGGGAGGAGCTGGTGCAGGAGAGGGCCGGTTCGACCCTTTTGGCCCTGGTGAATGCACTCGACAGGAATCTTGAGGAATTCCTATCCAGGAAGCAAGTCGACACGGTCAAGTTGACCATGTTCAAGGACACGAGGCATTTGGAAGGCAAGGGTATAGATGCGCAGGAACTATCACCGGAGAAGACACCCGCTCAGGTTTCTGAAACCACCGGGACCCAAGTTTCCCACACGCCATACATCCCTGAGGAGACTTTCACCAAGGATCAGAAGGCTGAGTCCAAGGCAAGAAGGGCACAGGAGACCAGGCAGATCGAGACCCGCATGAGCCGTCTTCCCCACTACAAGAGGTCGAGCGATGGCATCGTCTATACGCTTCCTCTAGAGCCAAAACGGAGGCATGAGCTACCTGTTGGCCTGCGGGGGGTCAACTTGTTCCAGCTCATCGTTCCCGTCTTGTACCCGCTGCAGCCACTCCGTATTCTGCTCAACGACGTCGAGTCCGAGGATGCCGAGGACGTAGAGGAGCTGTTCGCTGAGAAGGCCAAGGACAAGACTGAGATGACTCTCATGAGCCACATGAACTACTTGACGCAGAATTTCCATGTGCTGGTCAAACAGGCTCTGAAAAGGAAGAAGGATGCTACTCCCGCCCCGCACGTCTCGGAACAGACGAGTGCAGATGCCACCGTTCAGGAGCCTACCAAGCCTTCGGCCGTTCTCGAAAGCAAAGGAAACGTGCAGGTGATTCCTCGACCGCCGGAATGGGACTACCAAGCCGAAGGAAAGGGCGCTGACGAGGACTCAGATGAGTCGACAAGCTCCGAGGATGAAGATGGCGGCGTGGCTCTGACTGCCCAGCCCGGAGTATCCGGTGTTGCGACCCAGACAATCGAACGAGGCACGTCGATATCATTCCCCTCCATCGACCTCCTCGGTATCGAGCTGTTCCAAATCTCCATCCTCGCCCTCAGCGTTAAGTGCCAACGCTGCAGAACTGTCTGCGAGATTGGCGGGCTGAAGCCAAACACACCAAAGACGGCTGAGTCCTGCCGCAAATGTGGCACTTCATTCTCGCTCACCTTCCGGCCCGAGCTCGTACACGCCTACTCTTCAAGGGCCGGCTTCATCGACGCCACCGGCTGCACCGTCGCCGACATGCTCCCATCGACCTTCGTGCCCACATGTGCTAAGTGCTCAACGCCGACGACGCAAGGCCTGGTTGCAGTCCGCGGCGATACAATGACGAACGTGTGCCGGGAGTGCCACGCGCGGTTCACCTTCAAGATCCCCGAGGTCAAGTTCCTCGTCTACTCGGCCGGCACGTCCGCCCTCGCGCCAACGTCGGGCCCGCGCCGCCGCGACGAGAAGCTCGGCCTGCACGCGGGCGAGCCCCTCCCCGACAAGGGCGTGTGCAAGCACTACAGGAAGAGCTACCGCTGGTTCAGGTTCAGCTGCTGCCAGAAGGTCCACTCCTGCGACAGGTGCCACGACGACGCCGAGGACCACCCAAACGAGTGGGCAAACCGCATGATCTGCGGTCACTGCTCGCGCGAGCAGACCTACAAGCCGGGCAACTGTACCTTCTGCGGGAGGAACTTGGTTTCCAAGGTGGGCACGGGCTTCTGGGAGGGTGGCAAGGGGACGAGGGACAGGGTGTTTATGAGCCGGAAGGACCCGAGGAAGAAGAGGCGGCCTCATGTCAAGAAGGATTGAGATTGTTCTGGGCGTGTGTTGAGGGCAAGTCTGTAAATACTGATCGTTAGTCTTGACTCATGCCCCCGGGCTATCAAACTCGTCAGCCAATATTCAGCCTCCCACGAATATGCCTCTGTATTGATCTGCGCGTCCTATACGTGCTTTCGTGTGTACATATGTACCAGCCCTGGAGGGATCCAGCATCTATAAACCCAACCACCCAAGGTATCTTCACAGACGCAAAGGTAGCCACGAGCATACCACAACCGCATCATCATCATCACACATACTCAGCACAGCTAACCTGGCCCCCGAGGTCCATCACGTCACCGACCGTGGCTTTGGCGATCAGGTCCCCCATCCAGAGCGTGTGGTTTAGCGTCGTCACATTCCCCGGGTCGCCGTCGTAGTCCAGCTCCGCAGCGCTCGAGTAACTCAGGTTTCCGCGCGCCAGGATCTCGGCCGGGGGCACGTTGCGGCCGCTCATGTCGGCCTGCCGGCTGGGGAGGTCGGCCTGCTGCCACTGCCACCAGGCGCGGTCGAGTTAGGCGTGGTGGAGGAAGAATAATGGGTCGCCTAGGCTGGTTACGATGTTGACCATCTAATTATGCATACATGTTGTGTTATTTAGCACCTCGCTGTGTTCAATGGGGTCTTGATGATGACGATAATGATGATGATGTGGGTGCGTGGGCACGTACCATGGCGCCGACGCCGCTGCGTCCCGCCGAGTGCGGGTTCGTCTCGTAGCACTCCCTGGCGTCATAACCAAAGCATGTCTTGATGTTCGAGCGCTTGCCCTTCTGAAAGTTGGCGGCGTTGAAGTTGCGGCTGAGGCAATATCCAGCGCCGTTGGCATCAGCCGGGAGACCGGACGAGTTCAGGTGAAGGGTGAGGTCGGCGAATGGGCCGTCGGTCACGCAGCCATTCCCTTGTAGCAGGCCTTTGCCTCCGAAGCCAGTCTCGTGATCGAACACGGCCAGCTGGTCGAATGTCAGGGTGCCGTTGCTGATCTGCTCGTTTTCCGAGAGCTCGTCCCAGTAGGGCTGGGCGCCGGTGAAGCCGCACTCGCGCTGGAGGAGGACCTCGTGGGCCCACACGAAGAGCCGGTGCCAGGGGAGGAAGGCTCCTACGTGATGCTGTGATCACGGTCAGCCAAGGCCCTTTGTGCGGAAATTGACTCGGCTCAGTCCTGTCGACTGGTGGCTCAAGGATAAGTCCATGGCATGGTGACAGAAGGGGCTCCAGCGCCTATAGAGAGTACTGAAACCTACAACGAGGTTGGCCTGAACGATGTGAATGTAATGAATCAATGCAGTAAGAAGCATCAAAGCAGAAGCACGAGCTCACTGACCAGGGCTCGAGTGCGTATCCCGAGGTCTGCTTAAGATACCCGTCTTGTGCAAAGAGAAGAGGAGATTCTAGCCATGTTCCCGATGAGCAGCAGCTAACTGGAACACATTGAAAAAGAATGGGCAGAGATTATGGCTATCAAGGATGCAGGACATCTGATCATCGAGAAAGAATAAGTACGTTCTGTGACTCCAGATGTCGCCCGACGATATTGCAATCAACATAAAGACAAAACTGGCAGGTATATCAACCAACCCAACTTTAGAATTCAATCACCTGTCAAGTCTGACTCAATTTCCGGGAGAGGGGGCTGGTCATTCTAATCATTACCTTTTCTCCCTTCCACAATCACCCAGGACTTACTTAAGTACCTGTAGACCACTATCTAGGTAATTCATCATTTGCAGGAGATGGGATAGCCGTCAGATAAGGAATGCTTTCTAAAGTTCCAAAAATTAGCTCGACTAACCCGTTACGAGTTCCATCCAGATGTCGTGGACCACGCTGGGGTCTTTAAATGTTTCCTCCTGAAGTCTTTGGAGATTTGAAGACCACTTCCTCCAAGCGATCGAATAGGTAAGGGTACAGCTTGAAGAGCATTGGTAAGAGGTGTGCGGGAAGCTGGAGGCCGAAATTACAGCGGAGAGGCAGGAATGTGTACACGATCGACGACCTAGAAAGATATAAAACAGTAGTAGAAACGAGCGTGACCACTCGGCCCGCATTCTGTCTTTGAGAAAATGATATCACCGGTCCTAATAGCGGAGAAGGGGCCCAGACCTGAAGTCCACAGATACTTTGCCTGCAAGTAATTCCTTCAGTACACATTTGTCAATCATCGACCAAGCTCAAGTCTGAAGGATCTCTTACGCTTAATGCTAACAGAAACACGGGCCTGTAAAAGCGTCAAAATTCAGGGCAAAGGAACCTGAATAATGGAGAAGTGTCAGCAAGCCCCTGTGATTTAGATACTTGCAAATCTAAGGAGGACGATGTTCCCAGTTGACACCAGCCCAGCGATTTTTAATGATCAAGACTGCACAAGTAGAACTTGAAGGTATCCATCCACACACCCAAATGCATGTTCTTGTTCGCTCCAGAGCTCGGCATACTATCATCCATAGACACCTGACCACGTCTTCCCCAGTTCGAGTGCGACAGGCCGAAAAGGACTGGTACAGTATGCGTTGGTTGCCTTCTGCACAGGCGTTTGCAGCTAAGATCTCTTACCTGGTATGTTATTACAGGAGCCAGAAGACACCTGGGCAGTCTTGACCAAAACACGTGCGCCACCCCTACTTAGGTAGTTCACACGTGCCCCCCAACCACTACAACGCTGAGCATTGGCCGCTCCACTGTGTTGGCAACGTGATCCAAGGGGCCAGGACCCCACAGAAATCTGCCTACCTAATGATCTGACAGTGGATATCAGAACATGGGAAGGTAGCTCAGCTGGTAAGAGCGTTTGCCCAACTCTCCATGTGCCAGGCTCCCCTGGGCATGGATCGACAGTGTGCAGTGGTCCTGCGTTCAAATCGCAGCCTTCCTATCGATCTATTTTTCTTTTTAGTTTCTTGTTAATCACCTTCACCTACAGCATATAGTAAGGCTAGCACCTAGTGCGTCTTTAATCTATATCTCCTACTTACCTACCTACTATAACGGCTCTAGTTAGGCCTTGACTACGGTAAGCTAGCTACCTACTAGTTAGATAGAAATATAAAGTAATAGGCTATATAATATTAGTTTACTATATTATAATTATTTCGCTTAATATAGCCTTTTACTAAATTACTAAGGAAGGTATATATATTAAAAAACTTTTAAAACTTTTTATTATTTTCGAATAAAAACTAGGTGTTAAACTATTACTTTATAATACTAATTTAGTAAATTATACTTTTACTTTTATTTTATTACTTCATTTATATACTCTTTACTTATTACTTAGTTAGTGTTATAAACGAATGAAAGTTTTTCTTTATATGTATATTAAAGTAGAATAAAGTTAAATAAATAACCTTATAATAATATCTTATAAGATATATTATATCTTAGTCTTCTAGGATACTTACTACAATTCTAGCTTAGTAAAAAAGACTGAAGAATATAAATAGTTAATACTAATATATTATTTATATAACCTTACTATAAAGGTATATTTAAATAAATATAACATAGAAAACTACTATAATATACCTTATTCTTATATATATTTAGCTAATTAAATATAATACCCTACTAATATTATAGTAGTAAATATTTAAAATAATTAAATAAATATACTAAAAGGTACTCTCTAATTACCCCTTTCTTACTATAACTAACGAGTAATTTCTATATAATACTATAGCTAAAACAATATAATCTAATATACTTAAGCTTTAACTATAACTATGATTTTCCTCCCTCGTACCCCCCCCCCCACCTCCTTTTCCCTTACTATTTACATATCTACCTTTTTAGCTATTAGATTCTTCCTTAAAAGTATAGACTCTTATATAAAACCTTTAATAGATTTATACTTATAATAATAATTACTTTTTAAAGGTACTTTTATCCTTTCTTTTCTACGTTTATTATTATTATTTGATATTATTCATATATACTTTATAAGCTATATATTTAATACTAAGGTTATGAACTAATATTAATATAGTTCCTAAGTGGTTTTTATATTACCTTATACTATATAAATACTTGATTTATATATTTGAGGAAGGAATATATTTCTTAGAAACTATAGCTTTATAATTTATAAGAACTAATATTTTCGAGTTTATTTAAAGTTAAGTTTTAGCTAAATAGAGATTATTAATATATACTTATTATAGATTTCTTATAATATCTTAAGGCTCTTTTATAGCATTTAATTTACTTTCGCTTCTTAAAAGTTTATAGGATTTTATTTCTTAATAGTAATAAGTAAAGGTTTTAGCTTAAATTATTTATATAGGTTTTTATATAATACCTTTTTCAAGACTATCGAGTTTTAGTATATAACTACTTTATTATTTATTAGATTTAAAGCTACTTATAGTAATGATTTTAATTTATACTACTATTAATAGTAATATTTCTCAGCCTTATTAATATAATACAAAGTTATAGCTTCGTGCTTATAAATATAGGCTTTTAATACTATATATTTTATAAATACTAAGTTGTTAAGCATTTACTAGTATATAAAGGGACTGTATACCTTGAGGTTATCTACGGATTTAGAACAACACTACTAATGCCCCTGGTATTAGAGTCAAGTGTCCCCCCAACTATCGAGATTCTAATAAATTGGAAGGAAGCTCAGCTGGTAAGAGTGCTTTGCAGGGACGGTCGCCCTCAGGCAAAAGAGTCCCTGCTAAGTGGTCCTGCGTTCTAATCGCAGCCTTCCTAGCAATTGTTCCTTTTTTTTTCGGGCCGGGGGGGGGGGGGTGGTGTGGGGTAGGAAGACTTAACATCTTCAAGCGTGTGTTTATAACATCACAGGACCCATTTTAGTCTTCTACCAGCAGCATGTTTGGGAAGTGAGTAAGTCCCTACACCTTACCCACAGCCTAGGCTTACTTACCTAGGTACCTGGGTAGCTAACATGAAGAGTTTATAATCACCGCCTGTACTTGTGATGCTTTTTGTTAGCAGCCTTTCCTCAGCCAATGACTAAGTAGAATGGAACAGGTATAGATGATGCCCGTGATCCCTGTGCTCTCAGCTACAAGAATAAATCTCGTCATTGACATTCTTAAGGGATTGTTTAATAACTTAATGAATACCCACGGTTTCTTCAGTTACATTCCAATCTCGTTACTTTTTACTCAATTTGTTTGTCCATAAGAGTTTTGCTACATTTCTAAACCGTACCCAATTTACTTGGAAACTTGCTACCTAGGTAAGAGATTAGCAGAGAGGCCCTAGTTAGCTACCTTAATTAGCATTAAAGGCAGGTGTAAAGATAGATTAAGGCAGCATTGGTAATCAACTGCTGGCAATTAATTTTATTATTGCTGTTACTTCCTACGGACACCAATATGAATTGTTGGAAAACTTCTATTTACAAATTACACAAAATTTCAACCCTTCTTTAAGAGTTTGGGCCTAAGGCGGCCAGCCGCCGCTCGCAAATCGGACAGTGCATCTTTCCCTTGTCATCGTCAGACAAGTGAATAAATGCCTGCCCACATGTGCAAATTTGGATTTCATGAGTTTTTGTTGATTGAACCATGATGGAATTTAGTTTCGTTGTAGTTACTATGCTAGAAGCATTTGGATTAACCTCTGGCCTGTGGGCCCAACTGCGACAGATTTATATCAGTTGTCTTTGTTGTCGGCCATTGTCCTTATCAGTACTGTACATGGTCACTCATATGATAACTTGACATGTGTGAGAGGCATATCGGTATGCGTCACACTTGAGCAACTTATGCAGGCTGTGAGACCGAGGGGAGGGATATTAGATTTGACCAGTTGACATCACAGTTTCTCGCGGTATTCTTTTTAATTAAGGAGCATGAAAACATTCATAGATTCGCAACATTTGAACCACAATGGCAACTGGGGGCCTGGGGGGACTCTACGAATCACGGAGGCCTACTCAAGTAGGTTGACTCTGGCAGTCAGTGTCGGCCGATGTGACCCGCCCACAGATTGGGCAGACACATGTGCAAACATTCCGTCTTCTAAGTTGTGAAGGAACGAAAGCAGGCCCACATACGCAGAAGCGGATATTGCGATTTTTGGCGTGTTGGACCATTGAAGGCAATTTGTTCGGTATCTCTTGTTTAGTGAAAGTTACGGTTCTTTGACGGCGGGTACGACTGCGTAAGTTTACAACAACTAATCTTTTGAGCATATTCATCTACACGTGGGCATTGTCTGGTGGAGTGAGTGAAAGGGGTAGGGGCTGGGGAGGGTAGAAGCAACGTTGTTCATTTCCGACATTGAACCTTCCGCGGCGCATTGTCGAGGCGGAGTGAATCACGCTCGCAAGAGGTGTGTGTGTGTGTGTGTGTGTAAGTTAGAGCAATATTGAAAAGCAAGAACAACTCCACCCCCGCGCGCAATCCGTGATTTGGGTTTCTATTGGTCGCATTAGGGTACATATATGTACGATTCTGCATTAATTAGATATATATGCGCAGACACTCGGGCTTCTCGCCCGGATGAGTGACTTGAGATTGCGGGTGGGAAAAGACACGAACCCCCCTCCCCCCCAAATGCGTGGGCGTGTCAATGAGTGGATGCCCGTCAGGTCCAAAGCCTAATGTAAACACAAAGGTGCCGGCCGGCCGACGGGAATGGGGTCACATTTTCCAACCTTGCTCGCGTTACAGTATCGATACGGAGATGCAGCGGCAAAGTGTGGAGCAGCACGTGCGCGTTGGAGTGTTGGGTGGGGGGCCGGGGGCGGGAGGCAAAAAGTAAATCGAGTGAAGCTGCGGTTGATGATGGACAGGATGGGATGATTGGGGGTGGGTAATGCTCTGCCTGGCACAGGCCTTTCTGGACCGAGAGCTTAAAAAAACCTACATAAAACGATGGCCCGTCGCTGATGACGACCACTGACACAATATTTATCCGCAACAAGATTGAAATAATGACTGGAGTTCAAGTTGGGGTTGATGATCGCTCATTCACGGCAGGTAGTGTGGGACTGACTTGAGGCATGTGTTTGGTACTAAGTATGCACAGTAGATGCTACTGGAAATAAGCGCCGTGCAGTACATGGCGTGAGGTGCCTCGGGGAGCCCTGGAGGCTGATCCGGCGGCTGGAACGCGGCTCTCATTTGCAGCACTCTTGTGAGAAGGGTGGCCCGGTGCAATTGATGGGGCAGCCCTCCCAAACGGGTGTGGTGGCATTTCTGACGCGGCATATCGGATTCTGGCAATTCACAGTCTGTCAGGCGGTGGTGACGGGATTCATTGGGCCGGTTAACCACCTGGGGATACTCTTTGTGGCCCAATGAATGTGATGCGATCGCCAATGTTATTGATGTCAATGCTCTCCGGGGGGGGGGGGGGGCAGGGCCGCCCAACCGTCTAGCCTGTTCTTATCGGTTTCTTCTATATCCCTAGTAGGTTATTAAAAAGGAGAACCCTTATTGTAACATGAAAAGAAAAATAAGAAACACTAGGTTCCTTATTATTCATGACTACTTACCTAGGTACCCTAATTGAAGTTGCTAGACCTTGGTAAGGTAGACGATAAGAGGTACATGCTCTAACTCACTGTATCAGGCATTTACAACAACCTGTTTTTGACTTGAATCCTTCCCTCCCCTGGCTGCCTGTGCCGTGCAGCCGGCGTTAGGGTGGCAGTTGGCCCCTTCTCACCGGGTCCTTTTGCAGCTAGTACCTGCCTTTCTTCGGATCCCTTTTTCTCGGCTGCACGGGAGGTTGACTGGTTGGTTGGTTGGTTGGTTGGCTTCAAGGCTTGTCGCACCAACAGGCAAGCACTGCCCTGGTCAGTACCTACCTAGTTCCTCCAGCCAAGCTTTGTCGATTCAGAGCCGCATCGCCATCAACCTTTTTCCTCCTTTTTTTGATCTCTCAAGGCCCCGGAGGAGGTTGCAACCTCGAAAGCCCAAGCTCCCCACCGAGTTCAATTTTCCTCCCTCTCCGACTTGGACTGCATACCGTCAAGCTTCCCATCGCCATGGCTGCCACGCCTAGAGTACGAGACAAGGAATTATGGCCCCACATCGTTGACCGGCTCGCCAAGGAGCAGCCCGAGGCAACATATGGCCTCTGGCCCGTCACGACTGATTCTTATGACGCAGGCTTCCGAGCCATCACGTATGGCCAACTGGCCAACGTCGTCAACGGCCTGGCATGGTGGATCGTGAACCAGCTCGGCCGCGGCAACGCCCAGGAGGGCGACGTCTTGACCTATATTGGACTCAACGACGTCCGGCTTACCGGCATGATCTTGGCGTCTGTCAAGGCTGGGTACACGGTGAGTTACCTAGTCAAATCGGGCAGATTTTGTTGAGAGGGCAAGAGCAGTTAGTCTCTAACGAGGCCAAAGTTGTTCCCGACGTCGCCGCGCAATAGCCCGGCTGCGCAAAAGTCCCTTTTCAATACCCTGAAATGTAAGACACTGGTCACGACAGATCCAAATCTGCCTCCAGTCCAGCCTATACTGGACGCCGTCAAACCCCGGTGCCTGACGGTCCCAAGCATCCAAGAGCTCTTGTGTGACCAGCCACATTTTCCGTACGACAAGACCTTTGAAGCTGGGCGATGGGACCCGCTCGTTATATGGTGAGTTTGACGATGAGACGCCGAGTCTACATGTCAATTGATATGTAAACTGAATAAACCTGGTAACTTTAAAGCTGACGAAAGTATATCTCGTCATCAAAGGCACAGCTCGGGCTCGACCGGCTTGCCTAAGCCTCTCATGTTCGCGCAGGACGCGGCGGTACGGCATCACGCTTGCGCCAGCCAAGACACACCTGCTGACCAACATGTCACCTCTGTCGAGCATCTGATTTCCGGCAAGCGGATCATGGTGACGGTACCTTCTTTTCATGTAAGCTCCCTTAGAGCATGTGCTGCACCAATCGGCCCAAATCATGCTGATAGCTGTAAAAGGGGGCCGGCATCCTGATGTATATGCTCTGGGCCATCGCAGCTGGATGCATCCCCATTGCTCCCGCGGCCGTCGGGATCGTCACGGCCCACGGCCTCGTCGAGGCCCTCACACACACGCCCGCCGATGTCGCCGTCCTTGTCCCGTCGGTGGTGGCTGATCTGGCCCAGAACCCCGAACAGCTCGCCATCTGTGCAAAGCATCTCAGTCTCATCTTGTACATTGGCGGCGACCTACCACAAGCCATTGGGGACATCGTAGCGCGCAAGATTCCCCTCCGTTGCTGGTGGGGTGCCTCTGAGGTCGGAATACCACACCAGCTTATCCCGTCTGGTCTCGGCCCTGCTGACTGGCGATATGTTCGTTTTCACCCTTCCGTCGGCGCCGTCTTTGACCCAGCGGCCGACGGGACATATGAGCTCGTGGTGCGGCAGGACAAGTCCCTGTCCGCCACGCAGTCAACCTTTAGCATCAGGGGCCAAGAGAACCTACAAGAATATCGCACCAAGGACCTGTTCCAGCCCCACCCCAACATTCCAAACTCGTGGAGCTGGCGGAGCCGAGCAGACGACATCATTGTCTTTTTGAACGGCGAGAAGACCAACCCCATCGGCATGGAACAACACGTCGTGGCACAGCACAGTGACCTGGCCGGCGCCCTGGTCGTCGGCACCCAGAGGTTCCAGGCAGCTCTTCTCGTCGAGCCGGCCCATCTCAAAACCCCCCTTAGGACTTCCGAGCAGGCGGCTCTGATCGAGAGGATATGGCCTACCGTGCAAGAGGCAAACGCCGTTGTGCCCGCCCATGCGAGGGTGGAAAAGGCCCTCATCCTCGTTGTGGACCGCCCCATGATCCGCTCCGGCAAGGGCACGATTCAGCGGGCTGCGAGTGTTCAGCAATACAGTACAGCTATTGAGACTTTGTACCTTAACGCTGATGTCACCGTAGATGTTGAGGACGGCAAAGATGAGGAAGAGTCGTCGGCTTGGTCTTGGGGATCGACAGATGCCGCGGCGGTTGCGCGCCTGATCCGCGACAGTGCGTGCGCCGTGGTCGGCAAGTCGATCCCGGACGACAACTCATCCTTCTTCGACTACGGCATGGACTCGCTCATGGCCCTCCAGATCCTCAGACGCCTGCGGCGCGGCCTGCACCGTCCCGACCTCGCATTATCTACCATCTACTCCAACCCGAGTGTCAATCAGCTGAGCAGGGCCATCACCACCCAGAAAGAAGATGGTGGGGGGACTGACAGTGACGCGCTGCTCCTGAAGCCTATTTATGATACGTACAGGGCGCTCGTTGAGCAGATCCCCAAGCCACCAGCAGCCTTGGGCGGGGTCGACAGAGATAGAGATAGAGACACTCCCGTCACGGCCGTTCTGACCGGCTCGACCGGCACTGTGGGTACCTATCTCCTAAGGATGCTGCTCGACCACCCAGGAATCAAGCACGTCTTTTGCCTGAACCGGTCCGAGGATGGCGGGAGCGCAACTCAAAGGCTCCGGATGACAGAGCGAGGCATGGACACGAGCGACTTGGACAAACGAGTAACGTTCCTCCAGTCGGACCTCAGCCGTCCCCGCCTCGGGCTGGACGACAAGACATACGAGGATCTCCGCGCCCGCGCCCGTGCCGGCCTCATCATCCACAACGCCTGGCCTGTCAACTTCAACCTGCGGCTGACCGCCTTCCGGCCCCAGCTTGCCGGGCTGGTCAACCTGTTCAGCCTTTGCACGGACGTGGTGAAGTCCGCAGGTGACGCCGGCGGCCTTGAGGCGCCACACTTCGTCTTTGTCTCCTCGGTCAGCGCCGTGGGAAGACTTGGCACAGAAGAAACTGGCGGTGGCGAGAACAACCACCCTCGTGCTGCTGCTGCTGCTGCTGCTGCACCCGAGCGGGTGTTATCCATGAGCGAGGCGCCCCAGACGAACGGGTACGCGCGGAGCAAGTTCCTGTCCGAGATGCTCTGCGACGTCGCGGCCCGCGAGTTGCGCGTCCCCGTCACTGTTGCCCGCGTGGGCCAGGTGGCCGGCGCCGCCAAGCAACTAAGCAGAGGAGAATGGAACAGGAACGAGTGGCTCCCCAGCCTGGTCCTCGGGTCTGTGGCGATGGGATGCCTCCCCGACGACCTGGGCGCCCAGTTCTCCGAGGTCGACTGGGTGCCCGTGGACCTGTTGGCCGACGTCCTCGTGGACCTCGTGGTCAGCAGCAGCCATCAGGCGGATCCTGACTATGATGATGAAGGCGGTGGTGGTGCGAGGGTATACAACTTGAGAAATCCTCGCACAACCACTTGGACTACATTACTGCCGTCCGTAATTGACACGGTCAAGGCACGCCTGGGACCCGAGTCCGCACCGCTTGAAGTAGTACCGCCATCGGTCTGGCTGAAACGCCTCGAGCAGGCTGGGTCGAGGGAGGAGGATGGGGATGATGCGGCCGCCAACCCGGCCATCAAGTTGGTTGACTTTTATAGGGACTACCTGTGGAAGTCGGACGGGAAGGAGGGTGTCGCGGCCAAGACGCCACCTATGGACATTGACAAGGCTTGTGCTCGGAGCTCGGCCCTTAGGGCGGTCGAGGCTATCAGTCCGCAGTCGGTGCAGAAATGGGTTGAGGAGTGGCTAAAGTGATTTTTAAAAACTTTATTTCGCGATAATAGATAGAGCATGTGGATGGCGCTCACCACCTGGGAGGAGCAAGATCCAGCAGGAATATTTGAAGCTGTTTAGGTGTATTCAGTGTTGGTTGACCATGTCAAGGCTCATCCGAGTCACTTCCACCAATCCCATTCGCCATGTATATTCTCTACTTCAATGTGGCTACCAACTATTCCACATGATTGCCTATATATGTATATTAAAAGCCGAGTGCAGTCAGGCGTGATGATTTACGGGCGTGCTAACATTGAAAGAGATCTACTTAAGTATGTGGGGTAGATTGTTGATGTTATTTCAAACACCAGACACCAACCAGAGATGATGTTACGTTCCAGTAGCGTCCACTTGAAGAACCAGGGCGTGTATGCAGGTGCAGGTCGAGTGATACGGTGGACTTATTTCTTCCGCAAATATTACCGTGATGGTGCACCAGCGAGATGACTCCTGTGACTGATAACCACTGCAAAGCTCACAGGATCATGCAGGTCGGTTCTAGTTGGTTGTAGGGCCGCGGTATAACTAGAGGGGCTCCCTTGGCAACCGGACGCACCCAGTAACTAGATAGCTTCCGGAAATAGCCTTAATCACAACAGTCAAACTTTAAATAGCAATTATATACTTAATTTATATACTAAAAGCCTAATTTAAAATTTAATCTACTACTAAAGCTTATCTTTAAAATAACTAAGCGTAGCTAAGCTAATTTCTTCTAGGTTTAGTTATTATCCCTACTTATATTACTGCTATAGTAATCGTAGCTTATCTAGGTTACTAATAGCTTTATATATATTAGTAAAGACCTTACTTAGCTTCTTCTATATATATTTATATTTATAAGGTCTAAGCTCTTTAATAAGGGTATTTAGGTAGGTATTCTTATCTTTA
>MAVT02000917.1:0-19227 GCA_001702395.2 Diaporthe helianthi | reverse complement strand
TATATTTATCTAAAAAGATATATTATATCTTATCCTTATAGGATACTTACTATAGCTCTAGCTTAGTAGAGGAACTTAAAGAATATAAATAGTCAATACTTATTTTAGCAACTTATACATGCTTTGTTTTCTTCTGTGCGAATCTCCGATCTCATAAATAAATCTTGGAAGCTGTTAAAAGGGTAGAGTCGCCTAGATAAAACTCTACATGCAGGCACTCCGAGTCAACGGGATGAAAGGAATTAGACTGATCTATGTGCACTTCTGATCTGAGTGAAGGTTGCCAGTTTATGGTAAAGCTACTTTGTATTGCTGTAGTACATTTTGTTTGTCTCGTGGACTAGGGACCGGTCGATACCTCTACTCTCTATTGCGTACTATGTAACGTACCTAGGTACTTAGTATTGAACTTTAGAATCACGTGCGGCTCGAAAGTTACAGACCTTGCTTGAAAATACCGGTGGTGGAAGTTTTTGATTATCCAGTCGTAATTACAAACGTATCAATCTGAGCATGTAAATTGCTGGAGACTAATAGGTCTACAACCTGCGTCTTTCTCAACTAACTTTAGCTAGAGTGTTAATACTGCCGTAGCGTCGAGGTTGCTGTAGCAATTTTATATAGTATCCCCCAGTGCCTACCTAGTATGCTCCTAGCACCGCTTAGGCCTGTGGGATTAGCTGCTCCTCAGAAAGTTGAACCTGGGCTTCCATAAAGAGCAGTGGGGCCCTCAATTTCAGACCTATTCCTTCTTGCCTACCAAAACTTAAACTAACACACTCTCATAAACACGCGCACACACACACACAGAGATTCTCATCAACGCACTCAACCAACTTCAAAGAAAACCATTTTCAACCCGAATAACAAATTCAAACACAAAATACAACTCCCCAAAAAATCTAGAGACGACGGCGGGATGTTCGCATTTCCCGGATTCGCTCAACTCTACAACTACATTCTTCCAATCATCGACAAGTTAACAGCCCTCCTACAACGTCAGTACGAAATGTCGAAAGACATAGAAAAGGATGTCTCCAATGTGTCCAACTGGATTGAGAAGTTGGCCGTATTGGATCAACAATATGGCTGGGACGACGAGGACTGCACGGGTCGGTCAAATGCTTCGGATGCAGCCAGGAAACAAGAAGTTAAGGAGAGCCGCCAAGCCCCAAGCAAGAACGACAACAAGAACGACACATACGACTCGCAGAGGGATGAGGACGATTATTGGGACTCTGAAGATGAGGATTCCGACGATGAAAGTTGGGACGAAGAATCGGATAACGGGTTGCTTTACGACTGGGATGAAGAGGAGAGGAAACGCGACAGGGCCTACTTCGCCGAGCATGAAGAGAGCTGCCTCGACAAGGACACGTGCGTTCTTCTTCCGTACAGGCAGGCCGACCTGCCCGGCACCGAGAACGTCTTCAAGCCGGTGCTGATGGTGACGACACCGGATGGGGAGGAGCTTTACCCACATGACCTCGAGGAATACCCTGAGCCGCAGGTCACTGCCAACCAAAGCAAACACTTGGATCCGGACGAGGAGGACGAAATGAAGAAGGAGTGGGGAGATGAGTGGTAGCCACCTGGCATGTTGTTGGGACGGATATGAGGGCGCGGCGGAATCAATGATGGGCACCCAACACAGACACGTCACTCGCCAGCAGGCTTGAGTGCACAAGAATAATTGGGCTCTATCCAAGCATGGCGGCGCCGCGCTTCATTCCACCGCGGGGCCGCCAGCCTGACTGAGAGACACATGTACAGCAGCGGGATGGAAGCAGATAAAGATCGTGCCTGCATTCCAACTTGGAAGGTTCACTCACTGAGGAGCGTGGCATTGATACCTAGATTTCGTTGAAGGCTTTTGGATAGAACGAAGGCATAGCAGCATCGGTGTTTTAAAGTTATCAGATCAGACAGGGCCAGGCAGATTTCTGGTGGGACAGAGTTTTTAGAAACTAAAATTTTTGTCAACAATCAACATCAACATTTTTTGATGGCTGAATTTTCATATCGAGCCAATGTTCAAAAGTTGTGCGAAATCCATGAATGTCTTGGCACTAATGCTGTACTAGGCATGCCGATCTATAGATGCGTGACACTTGTAGCGATAGCTGCAGTTAGCGCTACAGAAGGCAACCCCAGGTACAGATCGGGTCATATAAGCGCGTGATGGTAGAGGCTCTTGAGGTTCTTATCTTCGTGTTATCTACCTACTCGGGTGCTTGTTCTCTGCTGCAAGGTTGTGCTCAAGTGCCGACCGTTTCAAATGTCATCCCGACGTCCGTAATGGATGAATAGCTTTTTAATCCTCCAATCTCTCCGTGCATGTCCGTCCGTCCCAGGTTCCGCCGGTATCCGGGCCAGCTCCTCCATCCACCCTTTCCTCACAGGTCGGAGTCATCTTTAGGCAGTGGGGTCTTTACGGCGCTCTTGAAGGTACGAGCAAATGTCAGCCACCAGTTAAGGTCTTTGTCTTCGTAATAACTGGCGTTTGGCTTCTGGGGCGTCGACTTGTCCGTGTTGTGCTCTGCTGCCCCGGTTGCCGCCGGACGCAAAGCTAGGTTGGCCGGCTTGTCTGTCTGCGAAGTGGAGCCACTAAAAATGCCAGCAGCTGAAGATGTCGACATGATCTCTTTGTCGATACAATGGACGATGATTTGTGTGTCTCGTAGTTAGCTGGGACGAAAGTGGCCACGGGTGACTTATTAGATGCGAGATATCCGGATTGAGGTTAGCGCCAGAAGAGTGAAAGTTTGAGATGTGGGTGAAATAAAAGTCTTTGAAGTCAAATGTTCTTCAAAACACCCCGAAGATGCACGGAAATACCCGACCTGAATTTCTCCTTGCCGATGGGGAGTGTTGTGATGCTGAAGAAGCCGTAAGTCGGAACCGAGCGCAGGCAACAGCCAAAACTGGGGGACTGAAGTGGCTGCCTGACGGTTGGTGGATGGCCGCAAGGGGACAGTCCCACCACGAATGGAAATCATACTTAATTTGCTACCAAGCTCCTATGCACACCGCCGAACGGTCAGCCAATCCAGGACCAGCCCAAGGAATTTATGAGTAAGGTTATGACATCCACTGCTCATGTAGCTACACACTGGCACTCCCGCCTGTTAGGCATCCATATAGTGTGAGGGGTTTTCTGGAGTGGAAGCCTGGCAAGCTGTTCTCTAAGTTGATATTTTTGATGTTATTGTTGCCACGCAATCACCGCCAAGTTTTGTATGTGCCCGCAGACAGCGTTTGAGAAGCCCTGATCTGGCCAAATGATGACACAGGGAAGTTGATCTGATTCCAAATTTATTTCCCTATGGCTTTCTACAGTTACAAACTAGCGAAATACAATAAAAATCACTTAATACTAGTAAGTACCATACAAAACCAGTGAAGTCAACGCAGGAAAGATCTGCAAGGAGTTGCCGTGGGTCCATCTCTTGGCGGATAGAATATTAACTGCAAAAGATGAAGAACCCTTTAAACAAAAATAACAAAAAGAGCCAATCATTCCACTGCCTTTAAAAAATATGTCGATATACACCGTTGAAATGTTGTCCAATCAATATCGTGTTACGGACGCAGCGAGCAGGTACTCCGCGACGAATTGTTGCCGGCCGGCTCACGTGAGATTTGTTGATACTGCCTGTGTGTACACTCAGACGCCTACCTCACTCTAGTTACCTAGGTATTGTCGGCGGCGTTGGAATGCCTCCCGGCA
The DNA here is from genome assembly GCA_001702395.2 of Diaporthe helianthi. Lineage (NCBI taxonomy): Eukaryota > Fungi > Ascomycota > Sordariomycetes > Diaporthales > Diaporthaceae > Diaporthe > Diaporthe helianthi. The sequence continues at coordinate 15,497 of MAVT02000917.1, read as the reverse complement.
GGACAGCTGTGGGGCTCGTCGGCGGCGTCTTGGAGTACGAGTTTCTCCGTTTGGACCTCCGTCTTCTCTGCCGAGCTGCGACGACGAGCGCAAACACCCTCCTCAAAAGCTCATTTGTGGCCCACGGCACGCCCTGCCTGGTGCCGCATACCGGGTCCCTGATGAACGCCTTGGTGACGTCGAGGTGCCACTCCTTGATCGTCATCTGTGCGGTGCGTACCCTAACGGTCCCGTCGTTGTCATCCGGGATACTCGTGGTGATGAGTCTGTTTATCAACGCGTCGCCCCGGGAAGAAGTAAGCTTCCCGAACTCGGTCTTGTCCCGCCAGTCCTTATGGTTCCGGCGACGGCGGATGAGCTGCTCAAGAAGGCGCCAGTGCACCCTTGTCCACTCCGGGTAGCCATTGGGTATTTGCTGGTCGAGCCATGCTTTTTCCTCAGTGATCCAAGCATTTTGTTCGGGGATCGTCAGATCAGGACGCTTTCGTGTTCTCGTTCTTTTCCTTTCTCTTCCCGACGGGGCCGCCTCGCTGTCCGCCTTCCGTTTTGTACCCTTACTAACGGTTGCTGGAGGGAGATGCTGACCCTGAAAATCTGGGCATTCGCAGAGGAGAAAATAGTCCTTGTCGCCAAAGTAGCCCGGCCCGTAGTCAATGAACAGCTGCTCTCCTTGAGGTATACTTCTCAGTGCCCGAAACGTGATGGTTCTTCTACCGCCACAGACGTCATTGCGCGCCTCGACGTTGTAGGTCACACAGCGGTGGTTCACAAAGCGTGTCCAATTCCCGTAGTCCCTGGCTGTCGAGGTTATTGGCGAACCCATAATTGTGAATGAGTAGTTGTCGTCGTTGCGCTGTGCGGCCAGACTTGACGGGATCAGCTCGCCAAGATACTCGTCGAGGACCTCGCCTCGTGTGAGAGCTCTGCCTGCGAAGACGCCGAGACCCATACTACCTGCCTGATTTACTGCGAAGTAGATAATCAGCACGGAACTTTGCAAATGCGGATCGGAATTATAAGCAAAAAAACAAAAAAAAAAAAAGGAGGAGGTTTCCGGAGAGACCTTCCACTTTTCTACAGACTGGAGTAATTATGATGCCAAATGGTAATAGTTACTTTGAAACCTTTGTATATGATCAACCTCCCGACGCCGACGGTGAAACGTGCGAACGCAGCCCCCTCGAGGGCAAGCGTTAACATCCTGTTCGCATACAAAGCAATTTTCGTCCCAATTTGCGCCATGATGCCCGAGAATTCCGGGGACAGTCCTTTGGTTAGCCTGAGCCACCTGAGGATTCCATGTTCGTGAGTCTAGGACAAATTCAAAGATTTCACATGGAAAAGAGTTTGCATTTTGAGCAACGGTGCCGTCATTGTGAATCTGGAATCTCGGTTGAAATGCTGGGTTTGGCAGTCTATTAGTGGCCATAGTATTTGTTTTATCGCGTTGTGTGGTCGGTCGTGGACACACTATAGTTGCCCGGGAAGTCTGATTAGAAGGAGATATGTTCCAACCCTTTGCTTTGGGTTGAATATCCAACTGTGCTCTTTGTTCAAAACCTAATTGGACCCTTCCTTTCAAATGCTGGTCAATTCCGAGCATATAGAATGAGGAAAAAGGCCGTGGTGGAGAGTAGTCAAATCCGGGTTCGAAGAACAAGGAGGACGTGCCTTCTACTTCTTTCTTACTTTTTTGGCGGCCCGTGAAGCCCTGCCGCACGTCCACCGGAAAGAGTAATTTGCAGCGATGTGAGGTAACTTCCTGCGTGGTCTTGCTGCTCATTTAATGTATCATCGATGTCCATGTATTTAGATTGATTTTTATGAAAGCCCTTCGTTGCCGAATCGTTTTATTTACAACTTCGAAGGAAAATGAGGGAATTAACAGAGCAAAATTTAAACGAATTTCGAAGCAGTAGTTTTAGTTATGGTGATAGGATAAGTAGCCCTTCCAAGTTTCCGAATATTAATTTTGAGATAATTTGTAGACAAGTTTTAATAAACTAGCCTCCCTATTTAATATACTTACTTATTAGATCTCTATATAACAGTAAAACTACTATAATAATAGAATTTATTCCTATAGAAAATCTTAAAGATATTAAGATAATATTCTAAATAATTAATTAAGTTAGTTTTTAAAAAATATAAAATAAATGTAAAGGGCTAAGAATAACGTTAAATTTCTTTTAAAAAAACAGGAAAGAATTATTTTAATTTACAACACATAACTTATTAAGTATTATTAATTACTAAAAGCTTAAAGTAAAGTTTTTACTAAGATATAATAAAAGCTACGTAAAGCTACATTAGGATAGGTTTTAAATATATTTATCAAATTAGTTATAAGAGTAATAAAACTAGGTAAATCAAGTAAAATATAAAATTAAGTATTTTTTAAAGAATGTATTAATTATAAAATTATTATCATACTAGTATTCTTTACTTATACTACTATATAACACTACGTAAAGTATAATATTAGATTACTTTATTATATAAAGTAAAGGTTATAAATATATTTAAGTAAAGATTGAAAATAAAGCTTTAAAACATTTAAGTTAATACTGTTATATATAAACTTTAAGTACTTTTTAAAAGCTTTTAAATGTAGAGAGTTATTTATAATTAAATATTAATACCCGTAAATTATATAATAAACTCCACATCCCTAATAAGAAAGCTTTAATATAACTATTATTATTTTCTTCTTAATATTCGTTAATAAAACAATGGTTTTACATAGATTATATATTACTGAAATTTACAAGAAGGTGTTTAATTCTCTAATTTAATTTCTATAAAAAGTATTACAACTTTATTTAATTTTTTTAAATCTTTAATATAGTGTAGAAAATACTTTTAAAATATTAGAAAAGGGGTCTTATATAGGAAACGTTATTAGCTTATATTTATAACATACTTAGGCTTTTATTAAGTTGATAAAGCCCTCTGTTGTTGATGATGTTATAATTATTGAGCTGCCTAGGTAGGCTTAGGGTCTTGCTCGCATCACCGTCAGCATCACCACGCGGACGATATGGCCGGTGCCGAGGCCGTGCAGCTACACATCGCCATTCCCGACGACGACGAGCAAACTGTCCCGGCTCGTCAGTTGCGCCAACTGGCGGATACAACGAATGAAATAGATTTCAGACATAACCATGCAGGAATTTTGGCGGGCCGTCCTAAGAGATCCGTGAGCTGCCTGACAAAGTCTCGCTCGACTTTCTACTCTGTACTGGTCGACGCCTGGTGTGTGTGTCTTGTTCGCAGCTGACCGACTCCCTGCAGGCCTTCAGATTTTGGGCATCGTCAGTATGAGGCTAGGTGACACAGCTCGATGCTAACAGCTTGTTTGCTGTCAGCAAATTGACCCTATTGGTGCCCGCCAAGGACCCAAAAATGGATCTCCCTTCAGCCGGATTCATCAAACTTGATTCTCTTTACACAGTAGACGTTACCATATAGCATGAACTAATATCCCAAGGATCTTTGAAACCACCCGCAGCAGTTTAACTTATAAAGTCCATCATCATCACACTGTCCCCCAGCCAAGATGGTGAAGCTTGACTTCGACTTACAACGGGACGTGCCCGACCTAGCCGGCAAGGTGTTGCTCATCACAGGTGGTAAGTAAGCTGGTACAATGCCATGTAATAACTCGACGATGAGATGACCACTCATTCCTTACTCAGGCACGAACGGTCTTGGTGCTGCGGCGGCCAAGATGCTTGCGAGCCGCAGTCCCGCAAAGATCTACATCACCGGCCGAAAGGAGGATGCCGCTCAGCAGACCATTTCGGGCATCAGGGCTGCCGATTCGACCGTCCAGGTGGAATGGATACGCTGTGACCACGCCGATCTGGATTCCTTCAAGGAGACAGCGGAACGGATCATGGCCCAGGAATCGCGTCTGGACGTGCTCATGGCGAATGCTGGCATCAGTAAGCTATTGAAATCCCTGAAGATTATGTCCATGGCCGTTTTCTGGAGAATCGCCCTGTACACAACAGATAGTGGCAGGTCCATTTGTGAATGTGGTCATCAGCGACACTATCCGCCGGAGCTGACCATCATGAAATTGCAGTGGCTCTCCCACCCGCGCTCACCAGCAATGGCCACGAGATCCACTTCGGCATCAACCACGTGGCCCACGCCCTGTTGATCAGGCTGCTGCTACCACTGCTGCAGAAGACGGCCAAAGATCACGGCGAGGCACGAGTGATCCCTGTCTCGAGCCTGTCGATCGTTTTTGCGCCGAGGGGCGGAATCGTCTTTGACGACCTCAAGACGACACAGGCGTACTGGTTTTTTGGGAAATGGCAGCGATACGCCCAGAGCAAGCTGGCCAACTTGCTATGTGGTCGCGAGCTCGCCAGGCGGTACCCCGATATCCTGACGCTGGTGGCCGATCCGGGCCCGAGCAATACGGGCCTTATAACGAGTTTGGGGTGGTTGGATAGGATGATAGTGTACTTGGGAAATTGGAACAAGTTCCTTGATGATGACAAGGGTCACTGGAGCCAGGTATGGTTGGTCGGTGTGCCCAAGGATGAGGCCAAATCGGGAGAAATGTATGAGCCCGTTGGTGTTCTGAGCAGATCCTACACGGAGCACTGCCTTGATGAAATTTTGGCAGCCAGGCTGTGGGATTGGACAGAGGAAGAGTTGGGGCCGTGGTTGAACTAAATGGGTTGGCAGTGGATGCCCTGGACCGTCCCACGGTGACTCACCTTGATGCATCTACATCAGCAAGCAGCCCCAAAGCGTCAGACGACTCTAGCATGGAGGGATGGCTGCTGATAGGGACATTCGCTCGACACATTGGCGGCCCGTTTTATGCCGGTCAAGGCGAACTCAAACAGCTGAAGTCGTGTCTTCTCCACTGCCAATGATCCATCGAAGTTGAAACGACAAATTTCTGCCTTTTTGCTTTGTCACGCACTGTCAACCCTTGGAAGCACTTGCAGCTATGCTGACCCTGTGTGTTCCTCTGCGATTTCCTGCCTGTCCCTCAAGCAGAATGTTTGCCCACTCGCCTGGTGAGCACCCAAAACAGAAGCCAGCGGCGTATGGGGACCCAAGCTACCATAGGTGCAGCCCGCCGTCCCAAGACTGTGGCTGCCCGAGCTTTATGGGACCATTATAGACGGGATCTAATATCGACCAGAGACATGTAGATGAGACGTAAATCGACACTAACGAGATCTAAGCCGAACAAGCATTTTCGCTAATTCCGCCGCTCTCGGCAGTAATGGTACTAGTCGTTTTCGCTGGAATCAAGTTTTTTTCTTTCTTCCTCTTCGGGTCGGCGACCAACATCGCGACTGTCGTCTATGCATGGGCCGGCGAAATCTGCGCTGTGGATGCGAAGGAACCTGCTATTGTGAACAACAACATGAGCACTAAAGGGAATAATTTGAGGACTTATCTGCATTCATTCTAAGGTTTTTTTTCCTTCATGATTTCACGATCACCTACATAGGTAGAGATATTCATTTAGATAGTTCCGGGTGGGGGGTTGCTGACATCAATTGATGCATCATTCTTAGCGTCTGGGAGACTATTGATGCGCGTACATATCAACTCAAGTATAACTGGACAAACGCCCTGGACTTGTAAATATTGATGATGCTCATCTTCGGTTGTACTGGAGTTCTGAGAAAAAGGTCCATAATGGTTAACACGAATTGCGATGAAAATGCTTGTTGGAAGAAAAAGAGCAAGCCTCGTAAGCTGAAGCGATCGCCAAGGAAATCTGGAGACGTTGCACACATGGCACAGCAAGTAGCGAGAGTTCCTAAGATTTACACATAGGAGACAGTTGGCAGCATATAAATTAAAGTCATGACCGTTATCTAATCTGTTTGTTCTCTTCTACTGATGCCCATGCCTAACAGCCCCCACGTTCAAATCTACCAGCTAGGTCGTCACTAGGGAATAGCAAGTCAGGCAGTGGGTTCTAAGGCTCACCTTGGAAAAGAAAGTGAATAACACTGTGCTCGAGTCCGGTCTTGTGTACATGGACCTTATTTGTTTGCGTCGAAAATGGGAGCTACCTAGGTAGCTCGAATTTTTGCCAGTCCCAACTAGTTGCAACACACTCGCGAAGTTCCCGACGCACCTGTCCGAAAACAGCTTTGGCCAGCTCTGGTGCCCTCCCTCCTTCAAGTCCATCTGGGCAATTTCTTTTCTGAGTGTTGCACTGCCTTCTAAGTTCCCAAAGGTTGAAGCCCCGCCTACCACATCTTACATTTCCCATTACCACTTAGATATCGATTGAGCTTCCGCGAAACAAGCGTCCAGCTCCACTGGAAAGATTCGTTGACGGCCAGGTGGGCTGCACAACACAACACAACACAACACAACCCATCTGAACAGAACTTCAATCCTACATCTGTACACAATCCTTCAATGCCACCCACCCCAGTTCCACTGAAGTCTTGGTAAGTTCAAGCTCCTCACTAAAAACATTAGACACTTCAAATTTCATTCCCACGAAACCAAATGCAACCATCAATCACTACACCCATCCAGGAGAGCGACACCTGTTCATTACTGACCTCATTTTGCGACTAGAATCAATACTAAGGACATAGTCAACTGATGTTTCCAACTATGGAGCCATTTGACAGCTACGAATTTCTTCCCAACCCACCTCGGGGTGGAATCCAAGGTCATCGAAGACGTGTGGCTCCCGTCTGGTGGAACACATGCTCCTCAGACGAGAGCAGCTACTCCATCAGTGACCTGGTCGAGCGGCAAAACGACGAGTCGATTTTTCGGGACGAAAAAATGCAGGACCTAATACAATACCTAGAAGCTCCCGTTCAATTCGAAGTGTCTGACCCACCTAACCTCGCCGACAAGACCGAGCACCAACCAGCAAAGTCAGCGAATCCCCTCGTGCTGCGACGTCGACCCGCCATGGTCTCCCTCTCCAAGCAGTACCTGGAGTCAGGCAAATGCAGTGCCCTCGGGTCTCACGAGACTGGCACTGCTCAAGGACAAACTATACACCCAGCCGTGGCGACTCAGGAGAGTCGGGCTAAGACTAACTATCGTGCCCGTCACCGTCTACTGCCAGCAGGCACGAATCAGCCTGAGAAGATTAAGATTTCCAGCCGTCGCCGAGGGGCCAGCGCACAGACGAACGCAGGTCAGCAGTTTGGCCATAAAACCGACCGCGAGATTCGAGTGGGTGCGGAGGACACAACTTCCAGGTCTTCCATCATTTCTGAAGAGACAGCGAGAACAAGGGGTGTCGGAAGCGTGAGCGCGAATATCGGCCTGGTGCAGCACTCTGAGGCATCGAAGTTGTCGCCAAAACGGGCCGAGTTTCTTGACTCTCACTCGAGCAGTGCCTACGACGAATCACTTCTCCTGCTGCCCAGACGGAATCGGAGCAGCGCCCGCAATCGTACGAAAGAGCAGAGCAAGCTCACTCACATTCAGCCTCCCACAGGGAGATTCGACAACAAGTTCTCAGCTCCAGCGAAAGACGAGCACAAGGGTCAGAGGCAAGCCGCAATGCGCGTCAAGACAGGTCCGCCTCAGGCATGGGATCACTATGACGATGACCTGGTCAAGCTCGCAGCCACAAGTCATTGGGGCGACCAGTCAAACCCCCACAAGTGGCTGCTCGATGCTGACAACATGCTGTCACAACGGCCACAAGCTTCCACCGATATTCCTCAGTTGTGGCATGGAGCGAATGGACGCCGGCCCCTTCCACAGCGACCTCTCCTTGTCCCTGGGATCTTGGTAGAAGGACAGCCCAGAAGTGGCTTTGTGCTTGGCCAAGCCAAGGCCATCAAGCTTTCTAAGCCAGGCAAGCCAAGATTGATCAACATCACCTCAAAGAAGTCATGGTCTTTCAGCATCAATTCTCTGAGTTCTGAGGAGGCAGATTTGATGGCCTCAATGGGCGCTGTGGCAAGATCCTCACGCCGCAGCAGCCCATGGACTGATGATGAGCAGTCCCACAAGGGGGCCAGTTCGGACATCGATGTTGCTGCTACTGCTCCTGCTCCTGCTGCAGGGACTGTGCTTCCGAAGAGGGACGTCCAGCAGTCCCGCATCCCCCAGCCAATACGACGAGGCAAACAAGGCGAAGCTCATTTACCCAAGCAGCAGGGTGACGAATATACCAGGATTGGGAGGCAAGACGTGAGGCTCCATCAGCTTGAACAGTGGCTTGACAAGATTGACCCCGAGAACAACCCCGGTGCGCGTCACCCTGCCGTTCAAGGGATGTCCCTAATGAATCGCGGACGAGGAGCTGCGCCAAGGGAGCAGTCTGAGACGCCGATCATCCATGATCAGGGGCTCAAGATAAAATATCGGCCCTCTGAGCCGAAGCACAAGCAGGTCCGTTTTAGTCTCCCCGACCAAAGCCAGAGACGGAGCCCCATCGACGATGGCCCTGCAAGGTTTCGACAACTTGTGCGGCGGCTCGAGGCGAACTACCCTAGGTATACATTGCCGTCGAGGATTCCTGTGGATACGAAGCCCAAGCCGAGAGACAGTGGCTGCCCGTCTCTAATTAGTGATGATGGAGGGGAGCCATTTGATTCTCCAGGTGACACAGCCTACCAGTTTGCAAGAGCTCAGATATGCCAAGGATCACATACAATCTCGGCATGGGAAACAGACAAGGCTGCCTCGGCGGTCGCTCCGCAAGAGGCTCCTTCAAACAGCCGGTTCGACCTCTTCAATCTCAGCCCAGACGACGAGGAGCTGGTGTCCGGGGAAGATGCGAGTGAGGATCACGCCGATGAGGATCCCAACGACGGCAACGGCCGTGGGCGGTGGTACAGGGAGCCGCGGGCAGCCGCCCCACCCCTCCCCTTCCACGATGGCAACCTCCCCACCCGCCCCCGAGAGCGACGTCGAGTTGACCGGGCAACCGCAATGGAGCCCGACGAGCCTACGCTGCATGCCAAGCGTGCAATCCTTCGGTGGGTGCAATCCACGACAGACGCGCCCGACGCGCCTGGGGTGCTTGACGAGTCAGACCGTTGGTGGGAGCCGCTGAACCCCAGGAATACCTACCAGCAGCGGTAGGCGACGAGAGAAGGGCCGAGATTCGGATGACTTTGGGCTTGCTCTCTGCCGCCGAGGAGCCGCAGCCTCAGCCTTCCCAAGAGATACCGGTATAGCCTTTCCTTAGGGAGGGCGGGTTTCGGCAATCAGCTCCATAGGGCATGGGTGACTATCTGTTTGTCGCACAGAGCTAACATGTTCATGGTGGACTTCGAATGGAGGAGGTCTTGTCGGCTGAGAAGGTGGGAGTTGTGTGGGTCGATTCAGCGTAGCATTGTTCGGCAGAGGCAAGGCGCATTCCACATTTGAGTGCATAATGAGACCCGCAGATGCAGGCACAGGCGAGGGGCCAAAAAAAAGGAACCACCTAGATAGGAAGCTGCTCTGAATTGAGGACAGAAAAGAGCATGGACTTGAGCAGGAACTACTCCAGCACGTTGAAGCGGACGAAAGAAATGAGACGATGGCCAAGCAGTTGAATGAAGTCTGTTTGGGGATTTTGGAAGGGTGACACTTGTGACACTGTCTGTGTCTACACAGTGAGTACGAGACTATTATATAACTTATTAGAAGAACAGACAGCTCGCGTTTGAGGTGACTTCAGGAGTTTTTTCGCTGTGATTCTCGCCGTCGAAGAGGGATAAAAAGTCCCAGATGTCATGTTAAGGTTTTGAGCCTCTCTCTGGGCGCTCCACAAGCCTGAGGCAGTGGGAGGGGCAAGTGCAGTACCTGCTGTGGGTACCTGATCTGTGTACCTGACGGGCCAGCGGTCCAGGCTAAAAAGGCCCAGGAGCTTGGGCCTGGCGGGGCAACTGCTCCGGCCCTGACGTCACTCTGTCATCTATAGCAGATATCACCAGGTAGAGCAGCCAGCCCTCTGAACGATCTTGGAAGGCATTAGCTGTCTTGCCTCGACCGTCGAAGCCGTGTTTTCAGACACGCTTTTCCTTTACACCCAGACGGCCATCTCCCAAACCCAGAAAAATGGGCCGAATTGAAGCAATTGCACGATCCATCGTGCGGACGATCGTCAATGGTGCGAAGAAGAGATCGCGTTCGCCAATCGCGTACATCCTGGCCCTTGTCTCCACCATCTTCTCCTTCTACCAGCTGCCTCTCCACAAACACCGCCCTGAGGTCTTCGCAACTCTTCGCCAGCAAGATTGGAAAGTTGACGACGAGGAATACCTAGCTTCGTTCCGTGTTGAAGATGACGGGAAGCCGGAAGATGCGCTGAAACCCATAGCAGATTTGGGCTTCTCTGGCTCGGTAAGATCACAAATGCCGTGGCATGGCCATCTCTCTCTTTTTTTTTTTTTTTAGCTGCCCAACTGACATATTTGTTCCGTAGTCGTTCTTCTCAACAGCCGACCAAAAATACCTCGTCAAATCCGTCCCGCGTCACCACGAACACACATTCTTCCGAAATGACCTACTCGACGTCTACGCTTCCTACATGGGGTCCCACCCCCGAACCCTCATCATCCGCATCTGCGACTTTCTAGCCAGCTCCGGCCTGGCGATCGGCCACCAGCTGGGCACGGCGCCGAACCACCACATCGTGATGGAGAATATCATGTATGGGCAGGAGGAGACGAAGCGGAACGGCGCCCCTAAATGGGAGAACTGGGACCTGAAACCTACGAGCTACTTCTATCCAGAACGAGACATCGCCGACGGAAGGCTGACAAGCGAGGCGACCAAGGACCAGCTCGCCGACGAGTTCAACGACAAGATCATCCTCACCGCAGACCAGGCGCAGGATTTCTGGCGCAACCTGGAGGAGGACACCCGGATGCTGGCACACTACAACGCCGTCGACTACTCCCTCTTCCTCGTACGCATGAACGCACCAGCAACCGAGCAAGCTATTACCAACGACCCATCCTCATCCGGTTCCGCAGCAGAAAACGTTGTGGATGCACTGCCCCGTGACCCACCCGCGGTGCCTCCTGAGCCACCTTCCTGGAGGACTGGAGTGGCAAGTTCAGATGGAAAATATGTCTACCGTGCTGCCATCCTTGACTTCTTCTGGGCCAAGCACAAGGTCCAGCCGAGGGTCATGACGTTTCTTGTCAACACATACAACAAGCTCATCCACCACCACGGCCCGATGAGCATTACCACCACCCCGGACGAGTACCGGGAGAGGTTTTTGAAGCTGTGTCATGATATAGTGGAGGTCAGGGAAGCTGCTTCTGAGTCGTGATTGTTACTCTGCTGGATTGTATGATACCCCTCAGCGCGATGGGAACACCCCCATAATGAATGTCTCAATTTACCGCCCGTTAGTCTCAAGTGATTGCTTTTCCTCCCAGCCGCCTTCTTGCTGTCTTACGTCACAGCTGGCGTCCATCCTAGTCACACCCGCAGCGCATGGCTTGGCGTACTAGAACGAGACATCATTGAGAAGGTGAGGGCAGAATGCTATGACTCAATGCAGATTCGAGGCACAGGAACCCTCTCCAGAAGATTGAGCATGTCTTGTTCCAACGCCCATGTGTAGCTTAAGAACAACGGACCCAATGTGGCCAGTATCAAGCCCGGACGCTACAGTCCAAGACCGAATCATTCGCACATTCTCAAGGCGCAAATCATCTCCTTACACAAATTGAGTATTCTATGTTCCAGCGCTGCCACCAAAGCAATATTGCGTCGCAGGTCATGTATCCTGCTGCCAGCCCTTTTTCTTGCCCTGCTACCAACACTGGCCATCCTCCTTCCACTCCATATCATGGCTGCCTACCAGCTGGTCGACATGAACGAGTAGGCGACAGGTCATTCGCTTTCGATATGCCCTGCCAGGAGACACACGACCCCCCAAACCCCATACAGGGACCACAGTCGGCCGCCGAAGCTATCGAGAAGCCCGGTGAGCCATCGACATCACCGGCGCTCTTTGCCCGTCTCCCGCCTGCTGCGCCAGAAAATCATAGAAATTCTAGAACAAACAAGCACCCTGGAAACCGATGCTGCGTAAACATTAATTTCTGGGATTCCCTCAAAATTCTTTGAAAATCCAAAGCCTCACAGTCACCCTAAGCCATCTCCCCAGGATAAGTACCGCAATACGTCCAGATCCGGAGCGGTGCCGCCACAGCTTCCCCTACTTGCCACAAGAAATGGCTCATCATCAGCGGTGATGGAACCTCGATTAGCTTGAGCAATAGGTGCGAGAAGGGCAAGCTGAGACCAAGTCGCGCCGGAATCCCAGGTGTAAGATTGCCTCATCGATACCGCTTTCCTCCTGCCCTTGAAGTTGGACCTGGTCATGTAAGCCTGCCAGTTAACGGCGCAGCCTACTGAGTATTCTAGGTAATTGATTAGGTAGCGATGGATTCTGGGCAAACCTATGTTTCACTGCCTTCCAATGTGAATCCAAGTCCTTTTCAGCTTTAGACACATCCTGTTGGCAGAGATTTTATATCTTTGCGAATCTGCAATACATCAGGCTTCCTAACAAGAAGTCATTTTATAGCATGTGATCCAACAGGGACTTATCCGATTAATCACACGGGAGATCGAGCATTAAACGGTTCATTGAACACAACACGTCCCTGGTTGAGTTTTCTTGAATTCATGAGTGAGCTACATGTCATGTGCAATGTTCACATGTTCATGTCCATTACGTGGACCTCCCCCTCCCCGAAACATCGAATGACATCTCAGCCGCACATTGGCTACCGTTCCACACCAATGTGATACCATCAGTTCTTGTCAGCCTCAACCAGCCTCTCAATCTCCTGACCCATCACCTTCTTCCTGTAGAGCTTCCGCTTCCAAGTCCACTTAGCGCCTTCGATATGGGCTGGCAGGACATCCATCCCCTCGAGATGATGAACGCTCCGCAAAAGCTCGTCAAACCCATGCAGGACCTCCATGACCTTGTCGATGCCGCGAGCCGGAACGGCCACGCGGAGGTAAGGGTAAAGGCGGCTGTAAACCTTGACGGCGATGTTCCTCACGACCATGGAGTCGAAAGAGGCGATGCTGATCGTAGCATCTGTTAGGGTAGCCTTGCGGTTGCCGCGAACACAGGTCCGTGAGGGGCTCCTCATTTCGACAATGTCAGGTATGCAAAGGCTCTGCAGGTTTTCCGCGCCCTTCAGGAGAGAAAAGACACTCGGCATCAGATCCGTATGCTCGTTGAAATGGTTGCCGTATACGGCCACGTGGCGCAGAAGGCTGATTTTGTGCTGGCTGAGGGGGGGTCAGGAAGCTCTGCAGGGCCACCATGTCGATGAAGTGGAGCTCCTCGCCGTACAGGATCATTCCTGCCTCGCTGTAGACAGTCTTGCTGGTGCGGAGGATGCCAAGTTTTCGAGCGGATGCTGCGTACTCGGCAGGATGTGTGGATCGATAGGAGGACGGGGACAGTTGGTGGCCAAGGACAGCACGGCGGCCGCAGGTGCGTTCGGCGCAGTACTCACTCCCAATGAGAAAGGCCCCGTCCGACTTGGTTAGAGCCTTTCTGTAGATGGTGTTGCGTATCTCGCGAGGCAGGTCCCTATTGTTTCGATCAGCATGAGCTCATACCTATCGGTCTCCAAAATACCGCCATGGATCTGACTCACATGAAGTTGAAAGGCTTGTGCTGCTCAGAAGCGTCCATTCCAGTTGAGGAATCGTCGTTTGCTGAAAGGGACAGCTTGTCCAGATCACGACAAAGCTCACTGGACCCATTCTCGCTGACTTGCTGATCCGACATGGTGCAAGTGCTCAAGGATCCTTCATTTGGGTTGAAGTTTGGGACAGGCAGGAAGTTCAAGAGGTTAAGGGAATGTTGACGCAATGCAGTTTTTAGCGCCCATGAGATTTTGGAGCTGGTGTTTATCTCCTTAAGCTTGTTTGTTTGTTGGCTGCCTGGAAAAGAAAAAGTCTGCTAAGTCTTGGCAGTTTGCATGGAAGTGCAGATCTCTGTAGGCTACCCAGATAGGTCTTTGCTGTGTCAAAAGAGATTTGTTAGGCTAGTGAAGGTTGAACACACCTTGCGAAGATACCGTGACCTTGTTTTCACTCTAGATGTCAGGGTACTACTTAAATTTCACCTTTCTTTGGCCAAGAAAAGCCTGAGAAGCTGGTAGATGTACGACGACAACATTGAATGTTTACCCCGCTACGCACTACCCATCTCCCAGTAAACCAGAGATACGACATCTGGAAAACATGATTATGAACAGCTTTCCTTTCCCATTGATATCTCCGCAAATCTCCAGATATTCTTCCTTGATGCAGTGATGGGTGGACTGGTCCTTGCTTCCTGAGGGACGGTGCACCAGCACCAGTACTTGTAGTGTTTAGAGTGTGGAAAAGTGCACATGTGCTCAGAGAGTGCATGGTGCTGCAGCCAACTCACCTAGATCCCATGACGCCACCTATGACTGCTCCAGTGATGACCAAATTAAGCATCTGGAATACAAAACGAGTTTCCTTTTACGTCCCAGTTTGCCAAGGGGGTCAAAGAAGTTTTTGATTCCCTCCTTGATCTTGGATACAAGCACTGCTGCCATGCCAACTCTGAGTTGTTCGTCTGGGGACATCATTGCTTCCTCCGTGACAGAAGTCTGATCTGTGGATTTACAGGCCCTTTAGCAAGTGGGCCTTTGTGCTAGCAGTCATTGGGCAAAGCCGTCTGATATCTTGCCCATGCAACTATCAAATATACTGTCATGGCAAGTATTGCCAATTTTGTGCTCTTAAACAAGCACTGGCAGGCTTTGTTCTGGAGTCGAAAAATGCCCACCTGGGCACCAAGGACATGTTTAGGGTCCTGTTGGCTGTCTTGTTCTGCTGGAATCATGAGAGCAAAGGATTCATCAAGTAAGATTCTGGACATGTGCAATGATGATTTGAGTGCTAGAATTTCTGAAAATGTATCCACCTGGGCTGGTACTTTGATGATGTGCCCTGATGCTGTGGAGTGCCCTGAATGGAAACTTGTAAAATAAGAAAGATGCTAGAAGACTGTCTAAAGTTGACGTACTGTAACTAAAAAGGTAAATGTCTTGGGCGATTGGGTAGTGAATTTGCGCCTAATACAAAATTAATAAACATCTTAGGAGTCTTTCCACTCTTTGTTTTTTAACTTCAACATTTAACCTTTCCTCTTTAAGCAGAGTTAAAGATTAGAGTTCTATTATTAGTTACATTAAATAAACAAAATCTTGAGTTATAGTTTAAACCTAAGAACTAAACTTAGTATCATTAATCTCAAAACTATTAAAAAGCAATCATCTAGCACCAGAATTATTCAACTGCCACTATCGTAGTTTCCCACTTAGGTATTCCGATAATTCTCTACAGCCAACATACTACACACACACAATATCTAGACACATGGCTGCATCTAATTCCTCACCCTAAGGGCTTTAATCTCTATAATTTTCTAGGTATTTGTTGAATAGTGGCAGGGAACGCTTAGTTCTATTAGCCTATTCTAGACATCTAGC
>MAVT02000916.1:8316-19243 GCA_001702395.2 Diaporthe helianthi | reverse complement strand
TAGTGCTATAATTTGGGTTGTTATGCTAATAACATTGAAAAGTAGGCAACTCGTTGGGGTGGGCAACTTGTTAGTGTTTGACGTTAGTTAAAAGTATTTTAATTAGTTATATATATATTAAATCTAAGTAAAGTATAAAGAAATAAATAATAAAACAATAACTAAAGAAGAATAAAGAGGAGATAGAAAATAAATAAATAAAAAGATAAAAAAGAAAAGGTTTTTATTACTTTATAGTTAAGTTTATCGACGTTATACTTACTAGACCCCTTTATATAATATAGTATATTTTAAATTAAATCTAGTATAACTAGTAGGTATAGTAGGTATAGTAGATTTATTAGATATACTTACTGTGCACGGTTACCTTAATCCTAAGTCGTTATAAGAGAAGCTACTTAGTGACGGCCCTCTGGAACACGAGCTGAAGAACATCTGCTAAGATTATACATGTAAGCAAGATGTGGAGGTCAAATAAGTACAATTTGCTCATACTCTCAAAGGAATCAAGAATCGGACACTTTGTATTTTTGACTATATGTATGCGGTAACTCTGAGAGGGCGAACGGCCCGGATTGAACAGCTTGGCAGAGCGTGCATCCGAGTCCTTATTAATTAAGTGTGATTAGCCCATTCTTCAGGTCATGCTCCGTAAGCACTTGAGGGCGGATTAAACCCCAGAGCCTAGCCTAGCTGGATATGTGCCTAAGTAGGCATGTAGTCCATGCAAAGTTGCCCCGACATATTTCGGGGTTACGGTCATGCAGGCTACCTACAGTGTAAGTAAAAACTTTAGAAGGTACACACATACACACACAATTCCACGTGCCTCCTACCTCAGAAATGTACGTACGGGGTTTGTTGCAAGCCTTTAAAGTTTCGCAAGGGATGTCCAGACATATACAGACTGCTCGTGTTTACATAGGGACGCAAGATGACATCGTCGTGCCTGTCGACTGATAAACTCAGATTGAGCACATATGACACAATAAACGTCAAAGTCGCATGTTGATAAACTATAGAAGATGTCTGCTTATATTTCCCTATTAAACAAGAATGCCTTCCAAGGTTAGTGGACCTGGCGACTCCGCGGTAGCACTTGGGATATAGCTCGGCATTCTAGTGCTAGAATAGACCTTGAACTTTGAATTTGATTTGTACTTAGCCTAGGGTACGTCTTCCGGCGAGTGCTGCATACAACTGTAACGATTTAGCGAGCTACTTCTTGCTTATGGGACGGGACGATTAGTCATAAAGAGGTTTTATATCCTCCGGTCATGGTTGTACAAATGTCCGACCTCTTCAAAGCCCATTTGTTGGCATTTATACTTGAGGTATTCTTGGCATTCTCCACAGGTCTGCTTCTACAACTTCGATATTGATTTGGACCAGCTCCAGCAAACCCCCTAGTCTTCGTTACCTGGGTAGTTAGTTACCATGGCCATCACAAAGCAATACGACATAATCATCGTCGGCGCCGGCCCCGTCGGCCTCTTCCTGGCCAGCGAGCTTGCCCTAGAAGCCACCACCAACAACAACAACAATGACATGTCCGTCCTGGTCCTCGAGCGAGACCCCCTCGAGCCCACCGCCGAGAAGCTGGCCTGGACCACCGCCCCTCTGGGCGTGCGTGGGCTCAACACCGCCTCAGCTGAGACGCTGCACAGGCGCGGCTTGCTAGATCTTGTCTTTGAGCACGGAGTGGTGGAAAAGCTGGTCATGTCTGTTGGCGAGATGCAAGAGAAGACCAAGGGGAGGTTCGTGTTTGGTGGCCACTTTGCTGGCATGCTGCTCGATGCAAACAAGATCGACACGAATAGTGCTTGTTTCAAGTATAAGCTGCCTGGGCCGGCCTCGATGGGTGGACCGACGACTCTGGACCGGCTGACCAGAGTCCTGCGCCAGCGAGTCGAGGGGATAAAAGGCGTGGAATTGTTGGGGAACGTGGATATCGCAACCGTGTCAGAGGAGGATTATCATGGCGATGATAGCCAAGGCGTGGTGGTCGGGACCTCAGACGGCCAAGAATTCCATGCCAGGTTCGTCGTAGGCTGCGACGGAGGCCGCAGCGCGATCCGGAAGGCAGCCGGGTTCGACTTTGTGGGCACCGACGCGGAGCTGATGGGCTACTCGGCGCTCTGCGAGTTCGACGACCCGCAGGGGAGGATCAAAGCCGGCTTCTGGCGAACCAAAGGAGGCATATATGTCTCGGGTGGCCAAGCGGGCGACAAGGCAGGCCAAACCCACTTCATCTGCATGGACGCGGACGCCACCGCCACCGCCACGAACTGCAGTTTCGACCGCTCCAAGCCGCCAGTCACCAGGGAGCACCTCGAGGCCGTCGCGAGACGCGTGGTCGGGCACGACGACCTCGGCGTCAAGACGATCCACCAGGCATCGTCCTGGACCGACCGCAGCAGGCAGGCCACCACGTACCGCAGGGGCCGTGTGCTGCTGGCCGGCGACAGCGCGCACATCCACTCCCCGCTGGGGGCACAGGGGCTGAACACCGGCATTGGTGATGCCGTGAACCTGGGCTGGAAGCTGGGCAGGGTCGTCAGGGGCCACGCGCCGGTGGGGTTCCTCGACACGTACACGCGCGAGCGCCATCCCGTCGGCGCCGACGTGCTCGAGTGGTCCCGCGCCCAGGTCGCCACGCTGTGCCCGGATCCGTCCAGCCGGGCGCTGGCGGGCCTGGTGCAGGACTTGGTCAGGACCTCTGATGGCACGACGTGCTTTGTTGATCGGATCTGGGGCCTCTCTCAGCGATATGACATGGGCGATGGCGGGGACGGATTGGACAACCAGCACCCCATGGTCGGGTTCAGTGCCCCGGACTTTGAGTTTGTCGATGACGGGACTGGCCGGTTGGGAGAGCTTATGCGTTCCGGCCATGGCCTGCTTGTTGATCTGGGGCATGATGACATACATGGGCCTGAACTTTCAAGTCTTGCCAGAGACAAGGCGTGGTTCCCACAGGTCGACTACGTTGGCGCACGTGCCAAGGATGATTTGGGCATCCGCGCTTTGCTGGTACGCCCTGATGGGGTCGTTGCTTGGGCGGCCGGGAAGAACGGCGTTGGTTTAGACGAAGCGAAGGTGGCTTTATCACGCTGGTTTGGCACTGGCAATTGATATGAAGAATTGAGGGTATCATTGTCGGCGGATCCAATTCGAATATTTCCTACACTTTTTCTGACAGACTCATGCTGTCCTGCTATATAGACTCGAGCGAAGAGGATGAAGGTTCAGTTCGGCCATGCCCACCCACCGAGGCCGAACTTTGTGAGCGTCGAATCCTGCAGCATGGCAAAAAATCAGCGTAGCTCTGTTTCAATGAATCGAAAGACACTGAATAAATGATATGTGATTTCAGACAAGTTGAGAAGATTGTTTAAACGCGGTTTCTTTCGTCACAGCACCACTGCCTGCATGGTATTGGATCCATGGAGTTGTGATGCTTTGCTGGCCCCGCGGCGATCATCATGGTCGGTAGAAAATCCAAGGCAAGGAGGAAAATGCTTACATGACATGGGTGGAAGGGTCGCTGCTTTTTGCGACATTGGGTTTCCATTGTAGCAGTGCTTGGCCAAGGAGCTTGGTCCAGGAAACGTAGGCTGTTCAAACCTCAAACCTGCACCCAAATATCCAGGTGCGGACTATAATCACCCAGGTCAAGCTCACGACTCGGGTCTGAACTTGCCTCGCTTCTGCGTCATGGCCTGGACCTTCCTCCTGTCCTCGTCGAACTTCTTGATCAGCTCGGCCTGCTCGGCCTTCTTCCTCTCGCGCAGCTGGAAGCGGTAGAAGTTGGTCAGCTCCTCCTTCTTCTTCTGCTCGCGCTCCAGCATCTTCCTGCGCGCCTCCTCGGCCTCGTCCCTCCTGGCGGGCGCCGTGCGGCTCGCGCCCCTCGTGACCGTGACAAAGCCATCCTCATCGGGCTCGTTGCGCAGCCTCTTTGCCATCTCGGCCGCCTCCTTCTCCTTGCGGTTGAACACGGTGAAGAAGACGTCCACGGACTGCTGGAGGATGTCCGCGGGCGGGAAGGACAGCTTGTTGTGCGCCTGGATCCAATGGCCGCCTAGCGGTGGGACCTTCTCCTTGACGCCCTCGCCCCAGACTGGGTATTTCTTGCTCTTGTGCACCTTCGCGATGGCCTTCAGCACGATGTCTACGCTCTTCTCGTCCGCGAGCACAATGACTGCGGTGCTGCCGCTCCGGTGTAGCTGTCGCGTCCATGTCGGGGGCAGCCGCGCCACCTGCTCTTCCTCATCCTCGGATTCGGACTCTGAGTCTTCGCGCTTCCGTTTCCGTGATGCGGCGGCGGCGAGGCGTGCGGCCTGGGCGGGCTCGAGTGAGACTGGCTTTTCCTTCCTGTCTGACTCGAATTTTGTGGACTCGAATTTTCCATTGCCGGCGAGGGTTGCGATTATTGCACGGAAGTGTGGTTCTGTGCTGTCGACTGGCACGTTGGTCACGAACAGACTGCGGTCGTCGTCGGGGGTTGGACGGTTTGGCGCATGCCGCTTGGCATAGACATAGTGTGTGGCGGCGTGAGGATATGATGGTAAAGGCGGTATGCTCAGTGGCAGCACTGAGAACTCGCCTATCGTCTTTGGTATTGAAGGCATGGTTGCCGTTGTGTGGTGGTTGCAGATGAGCAGGAGCTGCGTGCTTCCACATAAACTCAACGCCACAGCAGCTCAAGACCAGTCAAGAAATTTACGGCTAGGGTCCCTCCTTATCTTATCGGTCACAGGTTACAGTGCTAACATCTATCGCCGAATCGGCACCGAAGACGGAAGAGTCAGTTTGCATGAGAGACACTGCAACCGGCGTGAGACGTTCCGCAACATCAAATTTTTTTCTTTCTGTATCACGACAATCCTATAGATACAACCACAACAAGAGATTATCAATAATGGCCTTGTCTCCAGTTTGTCTGGCTGGCCCTGTGCTGGTACCGAGGCCCGATCCCTCAAACGGTCGCCAAGAGGCCTGAATGACGGGAGCCGAACGCGGGACCGCCCCGAACGGTCACGTTACGGAGTACATGGGGTCGGGTCAATGTCGTCAACAGTCATTGTTTGCGCCATCTTATTGCCGAAGCTTCACAGTCCCCAGGTATTATTAGACGAAGGCATTTTTTCTATGTGTGCCACTGCCATGGACTGTTAACTTCGCTCGGGCATTTGATTCCGTGGACTCTTGTCAAGTCGTTCGAGGATTCCTCTTGCCTCACAACGCGTGCACTTTGGCGCAGAGAAACATTGGGAGACACTGCGTCTGTGAGCCGCCATCTCGAGGCGGCGCACGATGACCTTCAAGGCCGCCCAATACCTCGAGTATTTCGTCTCGGGCGAGAAGAGAGCGCCAAATTCAAGACCACCTCGCTTCCTTGCCTTTCGGTCTTCGAGCACGTTCATCCTTGCCACCGTGTGCATCGCCATCTTCACGGACATCCTCCTCTATGGCATAATCGTCCCCGTCATCCCCTTCGCCCTGACCAGCAGGGTCGGCGTGGACGAGGCCTCAGTGCAGACTTGGAATGCCATCCTGCTGGCATGCTACACCATCGCCCTGTTCGTCGGCAGCCCCTTGGTCGGGCTCTACGCTGACCACTCGTCCTCGAGGAGATGGCCTCTTCTCATCGGCCTGGTGTCCCTGGCCGGGTCGACCATCATCCTCTGCCTCGGGAGGACAATCGCCCTGCTTGTCATCGGCAGAATTCTGCAGGGGCTGAGTGCAGCTATCGTGTGGACTGTAGGACTGGCCCTGATGGTTGACACTGTACCAGACAAGATCGGCGAGGCCATGGGATACTCAGCGATTGCCATGTCTATGGGCCTGCTGGTCTCCCCTGCCATCGGAGGTGCCGTCTTTGCTGCAAAAGGCTACTACGCTGTGTACTACATTGCGTTTGGTTGCATTTTTCTGGATATTCTCCTCCGCTTGGTTCTTATAGAGAAGAAGATTGCGAGCCAATGGATCGGCGATGGAGGGAAACCAACGGGCTCGAGTAGTCCCAACGTGGCTGGACCGTTGCCAGCTGAGCAGTCTGAATCTGCCACAGAGACAGCCGCGGCCACCGAAGCGTCCGAAATGAGCCACGGATGCGACGAGAAGCGAGCTGAGGGAGACTCAGCAGGCCACGACGGCGACGATCCCGCCGTCGGCCGCGGTGCTACTGCCGTGCCACCACCAGCAGCAGCACTGTCCATCGTCGCGAGCGGGAGGACAGCAAAGCACCCCAAGCTGCGACTCCTCAAGTCCCGACGCCTTCTCGCTGCAAATTTTGGAATCATCATCCAGGCCGGTGCAATGTGAGTCATCGCCATCATCTTTTCGCCACGCTTGCGATTTTCCCGATACCACCACCTCCCCTTCCTCTGCTCACCGCTCCTCCCTGTCACCGCTACCCCATGCCAGCTGAAAAAGAGTCCGAGAAGGGAAATGAAGAACCAAAAAAAAACTCTGCTCGCTTGCTGACCATGATACAACCCACGACAAGGATCTCATGGGACACGGTGCTCCCCCTCTTCGTCAAGGACACCTTCGGCTGGTCCCCGACGGCAGCAGGCCTCATCTTCTTCTGCATCTTCATCCCGGGCTTCATCTCGCCCCTCGTGGGCTGGGCGAGCGACCGCTACGGCGCGAGGTGGCCCTCGACCGCCGGCTTCGTCGTCTCCATCCCGCCCCTCGTCTGCCTGCGCCTCGTGTCCGAGAACACAACCGGCCACAAGGTCCTCCTCGGCACCCTGCTGGCCATCATGGGCGCCACCCTCACCTTTGCCAATACCCCGCTCATGGCCGAGATCACCTACGCCATCGACGCCGAGGAGGCCGCCAACCCCGGTGTGTTTGGGAAGAAGGGCGTGTACGGGCTTGGGTACGGGTTGTTCTGCACGTCGTTCGCCCTCGGTGGCTCCGTGGGAAGTTTGATGTCCGGGTACGTGATGGACGGCGCCGGCTGGGGGACGCTGACCTGGGTGCTGGCGGTATGGATGGCGAGCGGCGCGGTCGTTGTCGCCTGGGGCGTGGGAGGCAAGACAGCGACGTCCGCCAAAGGAAGTGCCAGGGCTCCTCCTCTTGCCGAGGCTGACGTTGAAAACTCTGCCGGGTCATGAGATCCGCTGAGGGGCTCTGCTCGCAACGTGACCTCGGTCCGTGTGTGTGCCGTGTCCAACGCTTGCCTCAACATGTGGCTGGCTGGCTACCTTGCCCCTGCTGTGCTGCTGCTGTGCGACCACATTGGGATTCTACCTCACACAGCTTTCTTTCCCAGCTGCCTACTTCTTCTGTGCCTTCTACTGTGCGACATTATCCCATGAATGGTAGGTAGGTACGTCTGAAGTGTCACACTGTCGCACCCCGCTTCATTGCGAGCCGGACGAGGCTCTGAGGCGTGTGTGTTCACGTGGCGCCAAAATAGCACGACATCGTGCTGAGGATCGACCTCTAGTTGCGACGTGCGGCTTGAATGGATGGATGGCAGAGCCGCACTCTGGACGACGCGATCCCATCACCGCATGCATGATGCAGCCGGACCACCCCACCCCACAGCACAGCAGGCTGTCTCGATGGACAGCTCGTTCTATCGCAGTCTAGAACCATCAACACGCTCGCCCGCGGCACTTCCCAGGCCGCTCTTCCGCGTCCCGTCATATATCGGAGTGAAACATGTCTTTTCCAAGTCTTTAAGGTCGTGCGCGCCATGTAACGATCGACACAGCCATCGTGCACACATTGGGCCACAATTAGGTACCCCGATCATCTCAGTATGGCTCGCTATAAATCACTAGCTCGCACGAAATGGCATCTTGTATCACGAGCCTCGGCTTCATGGCAGGCCAGGCATCCAGGGCGGTGACATGTGTACGTAGCCTCACAATGGAAAAACAATACCACCCACCTACATCTGACCCCCGGCCCCCATCAGCCTCGGCATGATCGCCAACTTCCAATCATGTATGCAGGGCAAACGAACACTGAATCAACGAACCAGCCAGCAACCCACCAAACACATCCCATCCATCAAATCTCAATAGTAATCCTCCCCACCCCCCGACTAACACAGCTCAACATCGAACCCCCAGCCAAGTCCCCCTCCCCAAGCGCAAAGCCGCGGTGTTCCACCCGTCCCGCGCGCAGCCTAACAGCACACGTCCCACAGTTGCCCACCTCACACGACGACGGGACCCGGTCCGCGCCAAACCTGCGCTGAAGGACCTCGAGCAGCGTCTCATCGGCGTTCACCTTCAACAACACCTCAGCGTTGTTGTTGTTGTTGTTGTCGTTGCTATTGTTGTCCCTCTCCGCCGCCACCACTACCTCAAAGGGGTCCCCCGCGCCGGCGGCCTGGAACGCCTCAAAATGCACCTCATCAGCCGGTATCCCCGCGGCCCGCGTCTCCCGCACCGCCTCAGCCATCATTCTCGGCGGCCCACAAAAGTATCACCGCGAGTTCCACGGCATGTTCCTAATGATCCCGGGGATACTAAGGCGCTGGCCCGCAGACGCGTCATAGATGGTAACCACTTGATCCCCAAGGGCCCGCACGCGCTCCGCAAAGGGGACGTCGTCGTCGTCGTCGGCCGCGCCGCGCACGGCATAGTGCAGCTGCGCGTCAAAGTTGTACCTTCGCAGCGCCTCGAGCAGCGACAGGAACGCCGTGATGCCCACGCCGCCCGCGACAAAGACATGGCTGCTGCACGACGTCACCAGCTTCATCCCCGTGATGCGGCTCACCTGCAGGACGTCCCCCGGCATCGCGGCGGCCGAGTGCAGGTGCCGCGACGCGCCGCGGGAGTCGGGCTCGAGCGCGACACCTATCTCGAGGCGGTTCGTGTTGTCCCCGCCCACGATCGAGTACGCGCGCACGAGGGGTTCCGCCCGGCCGGGGACGGGGATGCGGATCTTGGCGTGGGCGCCCTCGACAATGTCTTCGGGCTTGGATAGGGGTTCCACGGCCTCGAGGACAAACGAGGTGATCCGGCTCGTCTGCGGCTTCTTCTCCGCGATCCGAAAGTCCCTCCACTGGGCCGGATCGTCTTGTTCCCCGCCCCCATCCAAGCCCTGTTCCCGCCTGGCTTTCGCACGGAGTTTCGCAGCCCTGCTGACAAAGGCATCATGACACTCCTTGCCGAACTCGGGGATGGCGGCCAGCTCCTCCGTGGCGGCGAGGTCGCCCGTGTTGCGGTGGAGGTACTCCTGGACGCGCTCGATGGTCCAGCGCGGGTGGGGCCGCTCGATCAGGCGGATCTCGTCCCCAGCAGCGACGGTCCCCTCGCGCAGGACGCGGTAGTACCAGCCGGTACGGCTCAGGCGCCATGTGTTTGGGGCGAAGCCCTTCAGCTCGAAGCGGTGGTTCAGCTTGAAGCACGGTTGCCGCGGCAGGCTGACCTGCAGGAGGAGCAGCCCTTCCTCACCCGCCTTGTCGTCATCATTGGTGCTGGCCCTCCCAACAGTCATTACATCACCAATGCAAATATTCCGTTCGTTCATGAGCCGCGTGACCAGGTTCTCACCAAAGCCGCCCGGAACAAATCGTGAGGCTGCGGACGAGAACTCAGATTGCCATGTTGGGTAATGGCTGCTGCAGTCTAGTGATATTAGGCGGGGTCAGCATGGTGTCCTGTGATGCGACTGGGCCGTGTCTAGTGCTGTATTTGGGCATATATGTATGTTAAAGGGAGCAGTCTACTGGGAACCGTACATTTCATGGCCAACGGCAACAGTAAAACGAAATGAACTTGACAAGGAATGGGTGGTAAAAGCAGCACATTTGAGAGCCCAACTCACAACCGTGAATAGCCTTGTCTGGGCCTCCGTGGAAAGTAAGATCATGCTCGTCCCCCTCTATGCCGAGCCTGTTGACATGCACCCGCCCATCTAGCAAGGATTTGTCAATTCCAGACTCGATGTTGAGCCCCTTATACTTTTTCAACTTCCCTGAGCGAACCTCGAGAATGCGGTCACTCGTGAACGGGGCGTAGAGGTCGACTTCGCCCTCTGTCGCCATGCTGGTCATTTCAATGGTCAGAAAGTAATCTTGGAAGTCAATGGTCTAGCTTTCCACGCAGACAGGCGAAGAGCGTTAGACAGAAACAGCCAAGTGCTTATTCTGCACGCCGGAAGAATCGCACGTGAGCAGATCGAATTTGTCGTTGGAGGGGTAGAAGCCGTTCGATGAATGTGCCGAAAGCCGCAGCACGTTCGTCTCAGAGTGGTTTAAGATGACTAAGCTTAGAAGGCCCCAAAGCCCGCAGATAACAGATCCCCGGCAGCAGCTACTTACTTGAGCCGCATGGGGTAGTCTGGATTCTCACTGCGCAAGAACCAACAACCTCTTGCTCGGGGGTTTGGTCTCTCATACCCCCAAAGTGGTGGCCCATGTGGCTGGCCAGTGAAGTCGGGCGGGCCTGCCATGTCCACCTACTTGCTGTCTTGCCGCGGCGAAGATCAGGACCACCAGTTGACCTCCCGCGGCCAGGGGTCAGGCCCCGGGTCGAGCCAGGTCCAAAAATGAATCGAGGCTCACCTTTCTTCACCTCTTTGGCGAACAGGTGGCCCGGGAATAGGCCTTGTGTCGCGTGAATGGCAGATTTTATGTTTCATACTTGTGAACACCTCCAGCCTGCATCGTGAGCGGCCAAGAAACAGACAAATTCTGGTCTGCCCGAACCAGTGGAAATCATTGGATATCACTGGTCGGGTTTGGGTTGGAGTTGACGACACCTGGATTCTGAAACCGCCCTCCAGCTAAAACTGAAAGCCACGCCGCCACTTGATTGCATGGCTTGAGGAGGCGTCTTATACACAACCCATAGCCATTACACAAGCCCAACTTCTTCGGGGCCCGAAGCAGTCGTAGAGCAAGACAGGGCGTCATGGCCAGGGGCCAGACACGGTCGAAACAGAGTCGTAC
>MAVT02000915.1:0-19275 GCA_001702395.2 Diaporthe helianthi | reverse complement strand
GGGCGTTTGGGGTGGGCGCACAGTTGGCACTGTCGCGAGCCGAACTGCGCTAATGTCGGGCTTTTGTGTTGGGGAGGGGGGTGGTCGGTCGACTTTTCGATCGAGGGTCTTCCGCAGACGAGAGAGGGTGCAACAGTAGCAATGCACTGGAATGTTTCTGGCAGGTTTCTAGGGAGATGGGACGAATGTTTTCCTTACCTCTGGTTCCTAGGTACTCCGATGCTCTGATACAAGCTCTGCTTGCACGTTGTTAGGCACACGACGAAGCTTGGAGGGGGGTTGTCAAGTGTCACTAACTCTGTCGTACGTGACCCGGAGGAACGTTGTGCAGTAGGTAGCCCTAGCTCCCGAAGATTGTGCAGGGTAACGTTTTGGTACCCAAGCACGAAGGATTCGTGTTTGATTCTACAGATTGTCAGCAAATACTGTGTAGGCTTTTCACATAGCGGCCTCTGTTCCCCATATCGGCGGGACAGTGCACCGAGATGAAGCTATGGTCGGAGCAGAGGCAGCGGATTCTGCTAACGACATCGACCCACGGAGCATGGAGAGATACCGTGGTGGAGTCAAGGGAGCAAATGAGAGCGCGCAATTCCGGCGAGTGTGGGGATAATGGGGATGGGAGATGACCGGGAAGCGCCCAGTGCGAGCGCAATTCGACTGCAACATACAAGCCGGTGCCCATGCCATGCTGACGGGGACCAGCGCCGGACGACAAGCGCGGTGGGGACTGCTCCTGGTGATGGAGAACGGTGGGCCGTCTTTTGCTTTTCCAGCTGCCCCTTGCACCGGCTGACCGAGTGGTGACGACTGGGAGTCTGGGACCTCTGCACTTGGCCATGAGGTGTTCGGTGGGACCATGTGCGAATGGCGGTAACAAGCAGAGCACCATTTCGGCTGCACCAAGGCACTCGCTGGTGCATGGGCACAGGCACTGAATGAGCAGCAGCAAGACGGCTCTGGGCGTCCCAGACTCCGTTGTGCCTGCCCTCCGACAATGGGCTTGTTCCGCACAGCGTGGGAGGAGGCCGAGCAAGGGCCCCACAGGTCGACATGGGCCGGGAACCACTTGGATGCACATGTGACGGTCTCCAGCAAACTGGGTGTGCGGGTGCATCTCTCACGCATCTCACACGCATCTCACTCATCAGACTGATGCAGGTGGTGAAGTCGGGGCCGAAACTATCGAAAACGGTTGGTGATTGATCGATCACCCGACACTTGAAGGAATCTCGATGGGCATGGTTGGACACGACGGGACGATTCTCAGAGAAGGCACCAGTTCCCTCTCCTCGTGCCAGCGCGGAGCTTTTCCAGCGCAGAACCACTGGGCTTGGGGTAGGCCGGCCACCGTCGCGGGCCGTCGCGGGCGGGTTTTGACACGGGTTTGGCCACTAATCTGTACACGAACATGATCTGTGTTTGGCGAGGTTTGATCTGAAGGTCGACCAGACCGTCGGATTCCGCACCGCGTGGGTGCGTGGGTGCGTGCTGCGTGGGTGCGTGCTGCGTGCTGCGTGCTGCGTGCAGCGTGCAGCGGCGGTGGTAGTCGAAGGTGCCCCACGCGCTGTCAAGACGTTCTGCTGATGGGGCTTGGCAGGCTGTGGCAGGCGCTGACAGCGACAAGGCATGCAACAGGCGCAGGCTGGGCCGGGATCATACTGCGTGGCAGTACGTGCAGAGCCTGCAGCGTGCAGATTGGAGAGATTGCAGACGGAGCCGACGCAGTCTGTCCGACTCGCTGGAGAGATTCGGCCCTTGGGGGACCAGGGAACCCAACCTCGCAGCTGCCTCGTCTTGCCTGCTTGCCAGGGGTACTGTGTAGCGCAGAAGCGGGGGCTTTGATTGAGCCTTAGTTGATGGCGTGTGATTGGGGATGAGGATCCTGAGCCGTGCGACAGGGCGAGAAGGTCTCACTCAGAACACCCCAGCGGCGTGAGCTCGTAAAGCCCAGCTCTCCCGTTGCTGATCCGACGGCCTGGGGCGGTTGGCCCTGCATTCCAGACCAGGGCATCATGACGTCGGGATTCTTCTGTGGGATTTAAGAGGTAGGTATGTGCGGTGTGCGACATATGTGTACAGATATGTAGGGGGTGCCGCGTTGTACGTCGTAGGTATGTACGCACGCATGTAGAAGTGCCCCAGGCGCGAGCGAGCGCACACACAAACGTGACGGGTGACGGATGTCTTGGTGCTTGTTCCAGGTGTCGGTCTGCAGGTGGACTGTAGGATTGCATGTTCATATTCCAAGGATGGAACTCCAGAACCATATGAATTGCTTGCACTGGCAGACTGGCAGACGGCCTGTGGCCCAGGCACTTTTCTGGACCCAGACGTCGGGGCTTGCATGTGGGCTGCGGTCCGCGGACGAAAGAAAAGATGGGGATTGGGCATGGGGTCTTGGGGGCATGGGGGCATGGAGATGGGGAAGGTCCATGTTCGGGTCCAGCCTTAGAGCCGAGGCCCAACTTGGCCAAGGGGCAGGCGGCACAGACAGATGAGGAGGATCGATGCGCCGGAAAATTACTTCCAAATCGGTGGCTTGATTTTGCTTCGAGATGGAGCGACTTCAGGAGCCTACACTGCACTGCACTGCATTTCAGGCAATGCAGTAGTAGCAGTTACTTGAGCTCACGAGACCGAAGTGCTTGAGAGGGGAGTATTGCGCATGGGTACGAAGGAAGGACAAAACCATGAAACATCCGTAATATAGGTGGTGTTCATAATGCGCTTGCAAAGCAGACACCCCCCAAAAAGAAAAAAAAAGGCACAAGAGGCAGTCCGGCTGCCCCTGCTCAGGTGCAAAATGGTGGATGTAATTTGAGGGTTTTGGGGGGGGGGGGAGGAGCATTGACTGACCTAGGTTGCTATCTCGCGCCTAATGGTGGTGGCCGACTCGTATCAAATCTCCTTGGTCCGAGTCTCTCTAGGTGCAACCGCATTCGCTTCGGTTCGGTCGTGGTGTGCCCCTGGGCGATGGCGATGGCGACGGCCTGCTCGTTTGTGCTGTTGCCAGGCGCTGGTTGCTACTACAGTAAAAGGCGCCGATCGGTGGTGGTTTCGTTCGTTCTCTTTCCTCTTTGGTGCTGGCGTCCTTTTCAGGGCTGTTGCAACTTGCAGTTGTCCCAGGTACGGGGCTCTGGGTTTTCGTTCTTTGGCTCCCGCAAAACAGGACCTACCTAGGTAACCTAGGTCGGTCAAAAAGATGGCAGAATTAGGTAGGCGACGATGCTTGATTTGCTTGCTTGCTTGCTTGCTTGCTTGCTTGCTTGCTTGCTTGCTTTGCCTGCCTCTTATGTGATTGCTCTGGTGTGGTGTACCAGGGCTGGAAAGGACCAAACGTCTCCGAAATGGGAAAGGTCGAAAACTTGGCTGGGCAGAAAGTGTTAAGAACAACAGTGTAATCATTCCTTCCGTCTAACCACCCAATCGCCCGAGTGACGGTTCAGACATCCACTTACCTTGAAGGCGGCTTACCCACTTTCGATACGGCCAGAGGGCAGGAAGGTGCAATCGACGGCGCTGCGCGGTGACTTCAATGTCGCTTCTCGCACGGTTTTGTTTTTCGGGCGGGGGGGGGGATGCAGGGCTGGCAGGCTACACAGTACGGAGTACCTAGTGTAGGTAGACAGTTTCAACGGGAAAGGTCGGAAGCTGAAAACGGCAAGGCCGCAGCTTCCTTAAGAAGACCGCCAAGTGCCAAAATGCCACCAGTGATTGGCTCGCTGCTCTCGGCCCTGTCCCTGCCACTGCTCACTAGTGCGCTGCAACCACCACAATCATCTGAAGAGATCCCCCCTTGCAGGCGGAGATGGCCTGTCCTGACAGCACCTGGGTATGTACCCCCCTTTCGGGATTTCGGGTCACTGGCCAAGGCGTGCGATAAGTTGTGTGATTGTGGCCTTGGCAGTAGACTACACAAAACGGTGGAAGCGGCATCGAGCAGTTCTGAGTGTTGAGTACGTGGAGACGCCCTTGGGATGGCTGGATGGGTGCATTTGCCAGTTGATGTGTTGATCTCGAATTCTAGCCCTGCGAGACGAGATCTGATCGGCCTCCGTGCTACCATGCTGTCACTGTGTACAAGGAAACCCGCTCATTTGGTCACAGTCGACACAAGGTTAACAGACGGCCTGTCTTGCCGTCCTGCCAATACCCTTGGAACTGGCGGGTGTCAGCAGCTGCCCGCCTGGGTTTTTCATCCCAAGAGCGCATCCGCATCGTTGAGTGATTATACACAACAAGCCAAGTCGTTTTGCTGGCAAGAGGGGGGCGAGGCTATATTGACCCCTGGAGCCCTTTGGAACGCGTCATTTCGTCCCGTCCCTGAGTCACTTTGAGGCCAG
This sequence comes from Diaporthe helianthi, assembly GCA_001702395.2. Lineage (NCBI taxonomy): Eukaryota > Fungi > Ascomycota > Sordariomycetes > Diaporthales > Diaporthaceae > Diaporthe > Diaporthe helianthi. The sequence goes on along the minus strand of MAVT02000915.1, from coordinate 14,929 downwards.
GCTGTGACTGCTTGATGAATCATCCCAAGGTCTTAAAAAGGGGCGAGTTTACGCGGAAGCCGACCTTACCCTCAGCCCGTGTCTGCCCCTCGGTGTTGAGCACAGCACTCCGGTTTCGAGCCCATCTCAATTGCCCGACGTGCCAGAGATTTGAGTCGTTCGGACATGCGCGCCTGTCGGTATGGTCGAGGCGGATGGTTGAGGCGGCTGCCCCAGAATAGACTGGCTTCTTAAAGCCGTGGGGGTCGTCAACAGCGTCCTGGCCGGAAACGGTTTAATGACAGCGGGTGCGGCGAACGGGAAGCTTGTGAGCTTGTGAGCTTGTGAGCTTGTGGGCTTGTGGGCTTGTGGGCTTGTGGGCTTGTGGGCTTGTGGGCTTGTGGGCTTCGGGCATTCGGGCATAGGGGCATAGGGGCATAGGGGCATGCACGGAGGGATGTACGGAGCCACAGTAGTGTCGGGTTGGGCTGACCGCTGCCATTCCTGTTCCTGTATAAGCTCGGGTCAGCTTGACCGAAGAGGGCAAGTAAAGAGTGTTGAAATGCGGGTAATCTACGATGAATCGAGAACAGGCCCATTCTGGGACGCAAATGCGGGCGATCTTGACCTCTTTCTGAAGGGGCAAGGCTGAGGGAGAGTCATGCCAAATGGGTCATGGCCCAGAAGTGACAGCTGCAAGCAATTCGGCCATGGTCCGCTCCAGCCCAGACCTCCAGACCTCCTAGGCAGCTAGGATGCTAGGATGCTTGGGCGGCAGCTGGGCGGCCTATAGGGCGCCTAGGGGGCTGCTGGGTGCCTGGTTTACTCCACACCAAGCAACTGGGCCCCGTCCAGATGTCATGTCTGCAGCATGTGATGGGCTTGGCTGTGGGTACCTAGGTAGGCCAGATAACACCAGCTCGACCGCCAGCAGCTTTTACATGTACTGTACAGTAGGTATTACCGGCAGGGTAGCCAGTCACCCAAGTCCAGAGCACAGCACCCAGGCCAAAACAAACCGACGCCTCGATTCCCATACTGTAACACACTCACACACACACAGGGATGCACGTAATCGTACGGGCCCTACGTCTTAGGTTCTCCTCTCTGCGTGCACATACAAGCCTGCTCCCAGACCCGGACGGCCCCAAGTTTACAAATTTCATCGAATGGTTCTTGGAGATCACCCGTCCCCGATTGGGCTCGTTTCCAAGCATCTCTCAGCGCCGCCGCCTACGAGGCTGCGGCCGTGTGGTGGCAGCGTGTGGCCCCTGCACGCTTCATCCCAAACCATACACTCCAAGCGCCCTGCGCCCCGGCGCCCTCACGACAACTCTGAAACCTCAACTGCCTCACGACGCGGATCACCACAATGCACAGTCTCATAGCCCGCCGACTGCAGCACAAACCTCGAACACGCCTCAGCAGCGCCCGTCTCGAGACTGTGGGCCGGTTGCAAGCTCATTCTGCCTGCTCGAATTGAATGGTAGCCTGCGTAGCGCGCCGCTGCGGATAGAGTCCCAGTCCCCTGGGCCCTGGCCAGGTATCGTTTCTACCGAGTTTCCGCCCGTCTTCCTGCTAGTGACGAGTGTCGCCCCTTTCCTTTTCGTCTCTTCGAAGTCTGTTTTGGCTTGGTTCGATGCAAAGCGCTTGCATCGCTGTTCCCAAGGTGCCGGTCTCCCGTTGGTTCGATTCGTCTTCGCCTGACGCTGTGTCGTCTGTGCAGTCTTTCCTTCTTTCTTTCCCTGTCGTAAACCTTTAGTAATTGGCCATATTCCCTTCCACATACCTTCTTTTTTTGTATTTCGCCATCGGTAGGAGGAAGCGCAGGACGACTATACCGCCAAACCTTCTTTTCACGGCGAGACGATCACTTGCACAGTAACGATCCCGACACTAGACGCAGGTCGTCATTTCTTTGGGGAGGCAGAGGAAGAACCGCCATAGAAAGAGCCAGGAACACCGACAGCACGGGTTGGTTTGGCAGTGGTTGAAGGGCGGCCGAATATCCCGTTGACCCAGGCTGCTCAACGCAACGACATCGAAGACAAACATGGTCAACAAAGTCCTCGGCGCCTATGTGGCTGCCGACTTTCTCTTCGTTGTCACAGGTGCCATCCTCGTCGGCTTCTCGGTCATTGTCCAAAACTTCATGTTCGAGACGCCAACCGAAGGCGCGCAGGCCGTCAGGAACTTGCTATACCAGGAATTCCCGTTAACAGGTACGCCTTCATTGACACGAAGACTAAGGGGCTATGAGGCTGTGACTGCCGACAGTCACCAGCGAGACATAGCGGGGAACTTGAAGACAGGCAAGTGTTGGTGGCTGACCTCTCGCAGCTGGCATCGTCAATGGCGTTTTAGTGTTCATCACATTCGCCTTCACGCTTCCTGCAATTGCCATGCCCACCCGCGGCTGGCTCAAGCTTTCAGGATACATGCTCGTCGTCAACGCCGTCTTCTCCGTCATTCTGGGTCTGTACCTGTGGATCCTCACGCTACGGACGAGAGAGACGCTATCACCCTTGTGGAACGCACAGCCCCCAAAGGTTCAGGGATTGATGCAAACAACTGTAAGGAAGAGAATTCTCACTCGAATCCTGGATCCTTGTCTAGCCCAATTGACTGATACTTGAAATAGTTCGCATGCTGTGGGTACTTCAACAGCACCTCGCCGGCCTTCGTCACCGACCCGACATGCCCGTCTCCCGCGGCTGCCTCCCTCATGAGGGGCTGCGCTGGCCCGCTGAGCAGTTTCGCCAACGTCTTCATCGACAACATCTTCACTGCTGTGTTCGGCATGGCTGGTATCGACGGTGTGCTCATCCTGGCTACTGCCTGCCTACTCAAGGACCGCAAGGAGCGCGAACGATTTCGATACATCGACTCCAAGACCCAATCCTCAACGTTCTAAGGTATGAAAGTGCAAGTGAGGCGACGGCATGTTCGGTGAAGGAATGGAACATTGAACGAAGAGGGTAGCAACTTCCACGCCTGTTCATGGCAAGAGCACCCAGTCTCTTCCAAGTCATGCGAAGGCAGCGTCCCGGAGGGCGTTGTAATTATAAGAGGTTCAGTGAACAGGGGCTGGGTGGGTTGATGCTGTAATACTCGAGACGACGTCGCCCTGTTCACACAAGCGGCAACACGACGTGCCAGGGGGTTTCCCCTCGGTGGGGCACGGTATGGTCACAGAGAATGACGGAACACGATGTACGAATTTACTTGTGGTCTTTGAGGACTGGTTCCGAAAACAAGTGCCCTCCCATGGGTAAGAATTATCTCCTTTTCCCGCGTCCTTTTCCCATGTACATCCGTTTTATTTACGCAGCTCGCTACGCCTTGTATACGTACGTATTGTACGCAGTTGGGTGTTGAGCGCATCTTGTGATAACGTTAGATACGGATATCTTATAGATTGATTTTTTCATCCTGTGTGTGATCATGGATCAATCATCCCTTGTCTATCTAGCCCGTCTAGAAGATATCACGAGTGACTTGTGGCGAGATGTTGGCATGAGACATGTGTATGCACACTCGTCGTGTCAGAGCATTGTCGCTGCCTCCTTTTACATGTTTCCGGCTTTGCATATCCGTTGCATCAGCAATGCCTGGCATCACAAACCAACAAGGACTCTCTGGATAATAAGGCCTGTCGATGCCATGACACCTTCGGCCAGTATGAGAAAATCAAGATCAGCTGGGGAGTTGTGCTCACATTTGGCGGAAGAGGACCAAGTCGTCACATTTGTTACCACAGAAGCCTTGCCTACTAACGCTTGCAACTGCTTCCAACATCCTATCAGGCCTAGTAACCTTGTCAATGATCCATAATCATGTACTCAGTCGCAACCACCTCTTTACTACTTAGTAGGTATACATCTACCTACCTGCCTAGGTACATACACATATCCATTGTTTATCAGTGTGGCTGTAAACATTTCTTTGTCTTCAAACCTATGTATCTGCATGCATTGCATATCAGCCCTAAAAGTAGTGTTTGCAAGACGGGCACTCAAGTCCAGCGGCAGTGGTGTGGTGCCTTGTCACAGTGCATCAACTGGATACAGGCGTGAAATAATCATGATTACAAAAAAGATAACTTCCAAGTCCCTATTCCAGTCGCTCGCAACAAAGAGCCATTCTCCGGCCTGATGGCAAGTCCCTCGCATGTTTTCTTTGGTATATATTGCCCATTCACTCCAGTGTCCTTGGCCCGTGTTCCTGTAAGCCAAAACGCCATCACGCGGCACATTTTCCTCACAGGGTGCCGCCAAAGTTCGAAAGGTATCGTGTACAATCTCTATACAGCAGAATCGTCTTCTCTCCTACGCCCTGTGACCTCGGCCGAGCCAGGAGACTCTTCGCTAGGGTCTAGTTCAGGGCTATCCCGGCGTGGCCCTTGGCGAGCAGCCTGGCCAGACTGATCCTCCAGCTCATCGCTATATTCTGGGAACGTCGAGCTGGAAGGCCTCTGCAGCAGGTCTCCTGAGGAGTCATTGTTCCTATTCCTCCACCAACGTGAGATGCCTCCAATTGCACCCTGGACTGGGCCCCCAGAAGTCCTACGACTTGATTTCCGAGCTGTGAAGCCGGGGAAGCCTGTGGACTTCCTGCGGGCGCGGAAGCCGGATCTCCATGGCTGTGACGAGTCTGCACTCCTCGGTGCATCGCCCATTAGTACGAAGGGGGTGTCGCTGGTCCCTCTCCGATGAGAATTGACCAGTGACGCATCATTGGCTGGCATGGTCTTCGAGCGTAACCTGCTGACTGGTAATGGGGAATATGGCACTTCATCGTCGTCGAGCTCGCCCCAGATTTCCTGCCGTTCTTGCCAGCGCGGTCGGGGCAACGAAGGCAGTAATGATGATTTTCTCCGTAGAGAAGCGGAAGAGGTTGATTGAATAAGCGGTAACGGTTTTGGCCTGGTGCGCCGAGAGCTGTCCGGCTCTGGACTGTCAAATGTGTTGTACGTGTAGGTCGTCGGAAGGACGTCGTCTTCGGCGCCGACTGGATTCGTATTCGCGAGAAGCAGATCCTCTTCTTCCTCCTCCCCATCGGTGTCTTCAACGAGACCTAGGCCAGGCGCGAGCGAGGACTGGCCGCCAACTGGGGTGTGCTGCTCGTCGCTCAGCCTCCAGGAGAGCGCAAGGACACCAGACAAGAGTATGACGGTTCCAAGCGCTATGAGACAACCGCGCAAGGCGCTGATGAGTTCGGTCTGGTCGAAATAGATGAGTCCGTCCAAGATGGCAATTATGTTGTAGATGCAGAATACCAAGGGGTACAGAACCGATGTCGAGACCAGCTTGAGGCCTCGGTGCAGATAGTAGAGCTGGGTCAGTGCGAGGGTGATGAGTGCTAGGACTATCACCCAGGCTTGCCACCGGACAAACTGATTCTTTCCGTCGACCACCGTCTTGATGATGAGTTCGACAGCCGATTTTGCCACCAGGAGCGAGTGGGCGGATAGTATGCCACTCACGCAGCCATAGGACAGACCGCGGATGAGGCGAAACCGCGGGCTCTGCGACAGATTCAAGAAGTGATTCGCACCATCGATTACGGCGCAGATGGTAATGACAAGGACCGCCTGCAGAGCCATCCAAAGCACGAAAGCGGACCTACCCAGCAGCGCCAGCAGCTCGTCCAAGGTGTGTGTGGGGGAAGGTATGGCGCCAAAGATAGCAATCAGCACGGCACCGGCGCATACCAATAATGTGCCCCATAGTGACCACCTCGTGAAGGGCTCGCCTAGTATGATTGTGGCGCATATCGAGTTGAAGACTAAGCCCGAGGCTTGCAACGTGGAGAGGACGGGCAGCGGTAGTGTTGATATCTGGACGGTGCTGCCGAGAATATTGGATATTATGAACATGGCCATTCCTATCTGCCATCTCCTCCTTCGATGAGGTGGTCGGCGGACGTCGTGGGGCCCTTTCTCGTCTTCGAGGATGTGAGACTTGCGTTGCAGAGTCAGGCCTAGGCTTTGCACGGCGGTCGATAACAGCCCGGTTATAATGCCGAGCTATTCATCACGGTCAGTCGCGCGCATCGAGGTGGGAGTGGTTGCGACCTAGAGGCGCAGCGGCAGGGCCAAGGACATACCGCGATGCTCCCACCGGGGGACATGCCGCCGATAGACCCCATTGCGCCGATTCAGTCGTGCAGGGACGCATCTGGCAAGCACAGCCAGAAGATAGGGTGTATGGATGTTTGCGTAGAGCGTTGCACATAAAAAGAGCCCGAGCGGTGGAGTATTGGGTCGCAGGGAGGAAAGGGGGAAGGTTGGATGTGAGTGTCGCCGTGTGCCGGGAGATGTAACCCTCGTGCCTGGGGTTTGCACCTGGCACCTGGCCGAGGTCGTGGTACACCGCAGTAGCCAGAGGGGCAGTCAGATATGACCGTGTGCTTTGCGTCCGCCGGGCAGGGCTGGAGACGTGCGGTCGATTTCGGTTCGAGATTTGGAGCGGGCAAGGAAGTCGAAACGATTCGCGGCGAATGATCTCAGTCAAATGGACGTCACGGTTGAGGCGGCCCTGAGACATCCGATTGGGCTGTTCCCAAGTGTTGAGTGACGCCAACTGTGTCGGACGCAGACGACTCGAGTGTGGTCACAAGCCGGCGGCCTTCTGGCTTTGGTCAGGCACTGTCATTTGTAGAGTCAGAGGGAGGGGGGCACGGGGGGACAAGATTGCGTAGTGGGATGAGAAGATAGAGTGCTTGAGCGGTAGGGAGTATTTGCATTATAGGAGCAGGAAGGTGGGCTTCACGCGGGAAGCGAAACATCGAGGCTCATAAACAGTCAAGTCGCTGACGATCAGTTGGCTGTGGCACTCGTGGGCCGTCCGTGTGTGCCACAGAAGGCCCAGCTAGAGTGTTGCGGCTGCGGCGGGCCTACCTGAGTACCTAGGTAGGTATCGATCAATGACCACAGCCATGTTGGGTGCGCTGTAGAAGCAGTGCGACCAGCACATTAAAGAGCCAACCTACGGCTGTTTGCGGCACCAGCCAAGGGGGTCCGCTGGGCGGGCTGCCCCTACCTAGGTAGGTAAATTGGTATCTACCTGCCTAGGTACCCAGGTACCTAGGTAGGTGTGCAAGGTGCAAAGCTGCAGGCGGGCAGTTGGGCTTGGCAGCATCAGCACCGATGAGTGACGGAGCTCCATGTCCAACAATACCCACCCAGGTAGGTAGGCCAGGATCCACCGAGCCCAGCTTCTAAGAGGCCCCGTCTCTCGAGCTGACCACGACCACGACCACGACCACGACCACGACCACGACCACGACCACGACCACGACTTTCAACACCTTCTACGACTGACGACCTTCTTTTCTCGCTAGACGCCGCGTCTTTGCCACCCCTCGCCCCGTCCAAACCACGAGAGCGTCTAGCTTGCCCTCACACCGACCGAACCTCATATCCCGCACTCGTCATCGCCCACCACAGCCGCCCAACATGTCGCAAGTCCACGCCTTGTCCGACGACCAGGTACGCACGCCAGCAACAGGCCCACATGCAGAACCCATACGGGACACCAGCAGCTAACAATGGCCACTATCAACACTGCAGGTCGGGCAAGAGCTCCGCAAGATGACGGCCTTCATCCGCCAGGAAGCCAGCGAGAAGGCCCGCGAGATCGAGATCAAGGCAGACGAGGAGTTCGCCATCGAAAAGTCCAAGCTCGTCCGGCAGGAGACCGACTCCATTGATTCCTCGTACGCCAAGAAGTTCAAGCAGGCCAGCCTGTCGCAGCAGATCACGCGGTCCACCGTCGCAAACAAGACCCGGCTCAAGGTCCTCGCCGCCAGGCAGGAGCTGCTCGACGACATCTTCGAGCAGGCCCGCGGCAAGCTCGCCGACGGCGCCAACGACAAGAAGAAGTACGCCGCCGCCCTCAAGGGGCTGGTTCTCGAGGGCATGTACGCCCTGGCCGAGCCCGAGCTGCAGGTCCGCGCCCGCGAGGCCGACTACGACCTCGTCCGGACCGCGATCGACGAGGCTGCCAAGGAGTACAAGGAGAAGGTGGGCAGGGAGACGAAGGCAACCATTGACGAGAGCAACCCGGTGCCCGAGGGAAGGTAAGACAGATTCATCCGTGTCTCATCCGAGATTGGCTGCCGTTTCTTAGGATGTTTGCAGCTAACAGGGTTGGTGCTATAGTGCCGGCGGTGTCTCAATTCTCAGTGGGAATGGCAAGATCGAGATTGATAACACGTTCGAGGCGAGGCTGCAAATCCTTGAGAACAACTCACTGCCTTCCGTGCGAAAGACGCTGTTCGGGGCCAACCCGAACCGCAAGTTCTTCGATTAGAGGGAGGGCGAAGTCTACCGCATGCGTGACTTGCGTCGGCTTTCTCCGTGTACGGTGGTCCTTCATCATATAGCGTGAGAGGAAGAATAAAGCTGTGTCAGGAGCTGCAAACGTGGAGTCTAGTCCGAAGCCAACGGCCATGAAACGTGCAAGAAGTGTACTATACATTTTGTTTCGAATGCCTGATACTCATTGTGCATGTTATTTAGGTTGGTTCCTTGGCATACAAACCTGTCAGTATAGCGGAAGCAAGGCGGGCGTCCTCGCGTGTCATATCCCGCTGTTGTATTACCCCAAGACAAGTTCGCCAGGGACTTAAAATCACAAAAGATTATAACTCTTGCCGTCATAATAAAGACAACCTAACCATGGAAAAAATGGTCATAATTTCGAATTTGGAGAACTTGAGACATGTTATTAGTGCTCATATTGCACTGTCCGTCACCAACAGTATCACAGGGATGATAATATTGAACACGCACCGATCAATAGGACGACCCGGCTGGGACAACGGCGGGTTCCAGGTTCAAAGCGGCGTTAAGTGTGCTCATGACGAGGCAGCACCTCTGTTGATGCCCAACAGATGATGTGGTTTCAGTGCTGTAGTAGTGTCATTTCGCATCAATACACTTGGATATCACACGAGCATGGCGTTGTGGATGAGTGCATGCGTCGTGCGTTTAAAACAAGGTGTATAGGCAAGCGGATAGTTGCAAACGAACTCTGATATTATCAGACATCAAGACCCTCGAAACAAGAAAAAACCTACGAGACATTCAAACGACGACGCTGACCACATGCAGTGCTGCTCACGACGAAAACCATCAGAGATGAACGCGAGACAACCCTCCCAGCAACATGATAATCGCGGCAGCCATGCAGGTCCAGAATTCAAAGGGCCTCATCCGGCCATCACGGTGTCTCTGGTCTCCGTGTTGACACCCGAAGCACCTTTTTTCCTGAGGAACCCCTTCATGAAATCCCTCTGCTTCGGCAAAGACGCATCCTCTTCCACGTCCTCATGCATCCCGAAGATGTTCTTCTTCGGAATTGGCTTGATCCTGACCTGATACAGCAGTCTCTCGCGCAGCAGCTCCATCGCATTCTTGGCCTCAATCCTAGAGACGTGGAGACCCCTGTTGAGCGGTGCCACACGCGTCAGCATGCTCTTGAGTCCTTCGGCCAGCTCGTCGACCTCGGCGTCGAAGCTGACGGCTGACTTCTCGGCCCGGTCATCTTGCCTCGATGCGTCGCCCAGCGCGGCGTTGAGCATCATCACCAGCGCCTCGAACTCGTGGTAGTCCGTATCCTGGTTGATTTGGAACTCATCCGCCTCCTCCAGCCGGTCGATGACGGCGCGGATGTTGACCGTGTCCTCGGGCCGTTTGTCAGCTCGCCGGAGGTCGTCGAAGAAGAACACGGATGCCAGCCGCCGCTTGAGGTCGAGGGTACGTGTCTGGAGCGCTACAGCGTAGGCGCCGGCCGGAGCGGCGGGGGCCAAGAGAGCCACGGCCCGCAGCCGCGTCGTGGCCCTCGAGGAGCTCTGGTACAGCGAGTGGCAGGCGTCCTGGCAGAACGAGGTCCAGTCCGCGTCAGGTACGCTGCGGGCGACGAGATCCACTGCCTGCCGCCACCTCTGAGTGAATCCGAAATTCCCTACGGCCAAGCTGTCCATGCCCAGGCGCAGAAGGATTTGCATCGCTGTGGAGCGAGCGGCTGGAGTAAGTTTCCGTGCCATTGCACCCACTAAGTTGAGGATGCTTTCGACGCAAGACCAGTCCCTATTCGGATACGGTTGCCAGTTCTCCTGTCTCAAAGTAATGGGGCCCATCAGGTTGTCCACGTCCTTTGTCGCGCCGAGCTGCCTGAACACCCGTTGCAAGAGCGCTGGCGTGACGAGGCGGGTCGTGTGGTCTCCGCAACTGCTCAACAGCTTGACATACTCAGACCGCAGCGCCTTTCGCTTTTCTGAGCATAGTTCGTCCAGAACCCACAGGAATATCTCATCCGGGAGGTTGCCTAGCTTCTTCTGAATGTCGTAAGGGAAGCCACTCGCAAAATGTCTCCCGCGATCCTGCGCGTCGTCAAGTATAGACCACGGGCCCTTTGACTCAGCCTTTGGGAACTTCCTGCCCACAACATCCGTGGCAGGCTCGTCTTGCTCGAAGAAGGAGTATAATTTCCTTTCTCCGCCAACGTCCGCGCGTTGCAGGGCTCTAACGACCCGCATCTTATTCTGGACACCGTCTTCGTCTGCTGCTTCCTCGTCTTCGGCTGCAGCCGTGGCGACCTCCAATATGTGCTCCTTGAGCGCAACCGCCGCCCTGTCCCCTTGCCAGTACTGGTCCTGCTCCAGGTCGCCTGCGCCAGCAGCCCCACGCTGCATCTCAGCCTCCTGCTCCAGCATGGCAGAGAAGCGCTGAACAGAGGCCCTCGTCTTCGCATCCTGACGGTTGAACTCCAGCAGGGCTTGCATATCATGCTTATGCTTCTTGCTCTGAATGGTGAGTGGCGATGAGTGGAATTCGTGCGCCTCGGCGGTCCGCTTCGCACGGGGGGTCTCGAGCAGGCCGGGCCGGGCGGTGGACGCTGCTGCTGCTGCTGCTGCTGCTGCTCCTGACCTTGGTTGCCGCGTCAGGGCTGGGCCGGTATTGCGCATTAAAACGTCCGGGAGCGAGTCGTCGTCCGAGTCGGAGAAGCCATCATCGGAAGCCGCGATGACGGCGTCGCGGCTGATGGGAGCCCTTGGAGTTGGGGAGTCTATGGAGGCAGGTGAGGATGGGACGTTGGATTCTGGGGAGCGAAATGCATTTCCAGGTTGAGCTTCATCGCGACTCGGCGGCGACGGGGTTGCTGGAGCCAGCACCGGTGCCCGCGAGCCCCGCGCCGACGAGACTGGCGGCTTTGATGCCTGGGAGCTTGCGAAGAAGCTTCGAATGTCCCCGTTCTTCTGGTAGACCATTCTGCTTGGGATCGCTCTGGAGTTTGTGTTTGCACAACTAACTACATTGATGTCGTTGCAAAAGCAGTGGGCCTAGACTCGGGTTTAAGACGGCCCTTCCCCTAGTAAGATGTCAAGGTTGATTGTGCATTTGGGTGGTGCCAGTAAGTTCTGCAAGTTTTGGGACTCGGAGCGCGTCACGGCCGCGACCTGCGCGTCAAGGGCGTAGGATGTCTGAGCTCCGTAAGTACCTACCTATCTGGAAGCCCAAGTCCCCACCTAGGGAAGTAGATAGATAGGTACTCAGGTAAGTAGCACTAGTACTCCGTACAACCTGTGCGTTCAACTCAGTAGCACTAACAGATCGCATGCAACAGGAAGGCGCACTCAGGGTTAATGAGTTCTGCCGACACACATGGCCGCCTTACGATTGACCTGTGTTCGACGAGGTCCTCTCATTACCACCACGATATTCCGGGGCTTCTGTTCACTGCGATCGGATCAACCAAAGCCAAAGCTCGAGTCCATTCAGTTGTGTCTCGACCTCTGCAGAAGCATCCTCTTGAAATGACGCCCCCCACCAACTTGCCCACACATCTGCGCGAAGGGCATTTGCGCCACAGTTTTACCGCAGTGACAAGAAAGAGAAGCCCGGAATGGTTAGACCCGGTCTGTCGGCGCCAATCCCGCCCCTTAACTCCAGACGCCAACGGCTGCGGTAGATACTCCGTGTACGGAGCATACACTGCTTCAGCTATTATCCTTCGTTCTTCTGAGTCGTGTCTTCGGGTCAGAGCCGAAGGCGACAGACCGTCCCAACTTGCGGTCATTGGGACCAACGGGGGGGTTTTCAAGCTGAGGCATCTCAAATGGATGAGGCTCTTGATAACAAGTTGCCCTTCGGGCCCGATACGTCCGGGCGGGAGAGGATCACCGCCCAAGTGGGTCTGGACTCCCGGCTCTGTGCCCACTGCCCGCCCCTTGCAGCACTCATGAAACTGCTCCCAAGCAGCCAGGCAGACCAAGTCGCTCGTTCGAACCCAAAACACACCAGTCTACTGCGGCCACTTACTGGGCCAACAGTTGCCCCTCGGGCTCCTGAACGATACCTCCCCACACCAAGTTGCTTCTGCTTCGCAAGCCGAGGAGCCTCGTCGTGCAGAGGCAGTACGGCTGACGCAGTCGGCAAAGCAGTCTCATGAAAGTTGCCTCTGTGGATCTTCCCAGCACCGTGCGTCGCTGTGCACAGCGAGAGGTGAGTGACGATACATCAGGGCCCTCACCAGATGACCCAAGGGTTTCGTCTTGGCACTATCTAGTGTATAAAAGGAGGCTGTCGAACGAGGATGTTGATGATGTTCCTGCGAGCCTCGGCGGGATGCAACGAGTAGGGCAGAGGGCAGAGGGCAGAGGGCAGAGGGCACAAGGCGTAGAGATGAATCGCAACTGTATCGATTAGGTCTCAATTACAGTACCTAGGTAGTAAGTAAGCTTACTGCGTTCGAATCGGCCCAGGCTTGTTTCGGTGCAGCACCTTATCAGCTCGGGCCCCTTGGCACCCAGTGGCCAGAAACAAAGCTGCCCTGCCTGTTACCGAGAGGTGATCAATCGTGGGGCCTGGATTCTGTATGGATAGAACCGCACGCGCAGATTTGTTGGGAGGATTTCGAGGGGGCCCCTTTCCGTGGCCAAGATGCGCTGCATGTGCGTGCCTATTTGGTCTATGTTGCCAATTCTCTGGGCAGTGCGTGCCAAGGTTCGAAAGATGAACCGCCAACTCCTATTAATGCCCATCCTAGGTGCGGCGGACATTCGATGAGAATTAAGCATCGTGAGAGACAATGACGGCTGTCTCTTGGAGTGCCCGCAGGTTCGGGTCCATCGGGTCTGGTGCAAGGCCGAGAAGTGCGCGAAGCCATTGACTAACGCCTCTACCCTAAAAATACCACAGACACCAGCGATGGCGAAATGAAATCTTCAGCTTCAAAAATCTTCACTTAGGCCCGTGAATTTCACTTCAAGTAGTCGAGTGGGTCTGAAACGTGAAGATGGTACCCTGATTTTAGTAGGTCTTATCACCAATTTTAAAGTAGTTGCTATCAATTTAAGACAGTTAGGTCCCAGACCAGTGTGTTTTACGTGGCTTCAGTGGCAGAAACCACTAACCGCCTACCTTTTTAGGTGCCGTGAGTCGTGCACAGACCTTAAAGTGGTCCGTGCGTTGAAATTCGGTTTCCATCGGCCAAAGGCGTGAAACCTCTGAATTCAATCACTAGGTGGCGCGGAATTGAAATTTCGCCATCGCTGACAGACACACAGCACTCTGTACCGGGCCACTATTGTACACAGTACGTTGCATCTGGAGCACGTACCCACGCACACACGCAACACGCATCACACATCACGCATCACGCATCACGCATCACGCATCACGCATCACGCACTGCGCAGGTTGGGGATCAGGGCAGACTTCGAGCATAGGCTGCTCATTTCCAGCTCTTGCCAACCGCATGCGAGCTGGGCGAAAAGTTTCGTCTCTGACCAAGATGCCTGGATGCACAGAAGATTAGAGGGAATGGGCTGTGGGGCTGGTCTGCCAAGATTGCGGGTGGCCAAGATTGTGCAACCCAAGGGTCGCATTCTGGTCCCTGGATTCGTGGAAAGGCCCCCCCTTTTCAACATCTCCACGCCCCCCCCCCATTCTGTACATGACTGCACCAACCTCGGACGGCGGTGACACTGCCCAAGGCTGAAGAGGGGAGGTTGGTACCGGTGAGATTTTGCGAAACAAAACGCGATCGGCCTTCAGATCTCCATCGAGCATGTAAAATCTGCTCTATCCTGGGCCAGAGTGGCCAGAGTGGGCTACTGTTATCGGCACTGCTCGGGCACCCGGAGGGCGGAGGGGGGAAGGTGGAATAATGGGAGGGGGTCAGGAGGGGAAAGGGGTCGGCCGGTGTTGACGATCTCGGCATGCGGAGTACGTGGACCAGAACGGGGTTCGAAGGCGGCCGTTGGTGCGTACCTAGCTGTTTGGTGCTTGCCAGAACCCGGTCTCGTTAATCTAACAAAGTCCGGAAAGGTGTGGCTGAGGTGCTCAAGTGCTGCGAGCGGAATGACACCGGCTGATGAGTCTACCAGGACTGTACTCTGTGCTCCGTACGGAGGTACTCCGTAGAAGCAGAAGACGAACGGCACGATGCATACATAATGGGGATCAGTGCTGATATGCCAAATATCACACCCGCCTTACTCATGTTCAGGGGATCCTCGTCCATGCCTACAGTACGGAGTACGCCCCTCTTTTGTTTGTTCTTGTCGTTGCACATGGGAGAGGCATATAGGACACAGGACACTTGCTAATTATTATGAAAACGGAGATTCGTACACCCTTTTTCGGAGGTCGCACACCTTTTTCTGACTAAGCTGGCTGCAACCAATCAGCGACCGCCATTCAACTTCGTCGCACCACCTACCAGAGTGCTTTTTATTAGAGATCAGAGATTCGCACAGAAGAAAATGGAGGGTACACAGGTACAGTGTTAACTTAAGGGCTGCAGCCAATCAGAGCCCCGCATTCAACATTAATCCTTCTACCCACTACCCACACCAGTGTTTTTACTAGAGTTACAGTGCACGAAGTTAATACAAATTTCTAACCCCTTATTAACTTTATAGGTTTATATTTAATTTA
>MAVT02000914.1:0-19280 GCA_001702395.2 Diaporthe helianthi | reverse complement strand
AAATTAAATTTATAACCTTAATATATAAGCCTACTAAATATAAGTTATAGTTTATTACTTATTTTATATATTTAATAAGGAGATTCATTTAATATATTAGTAATATTAAATAAAATATATTAAATAAAGATATTAAAATATCTCCTAGTAATAAATTATATAAGAATTTAAAAGGAATAAGCGTTAAACGCTATATTATAAAATTACTCTATAGATATAAAAGTTAAAAATAGATATAAATATATATATATAAACGTATAATTGTATAGTTGTATAAAGATTATACATTATACATGTGTAATTGTATCATTGTAAAATGGATGTATAATCATAACTCTGCTAGGGGGAGTATATTATAGGGGTATATTTTTTAAATAAAAGCTAGGTTAAAACTATAATTAACCCTTGTACTTTAACCGCTATATATATGCTTATATAATACCTCTAACCCTGAGAAATATATATAATTCTAATGTTTAGAAGTAGATATATTTAATGGTATTTATTTTAAAAAAATGAGATAAGGGTTACGGGGTGTATATAAGAGTTAAATATTTGTAGTTTTATAGTTTCATTTGTAGTTTCTTTTGTTATAACTATGAGGTAGAGTATATTTTAGGGTATAGGGAATTAGGTTCTTATACTTTAAAATACTATATGTATAAATAGTACCTAAAAGTCTTATTATTAGCAGTAAGAAATTAAAGCGCCTTCCCTTCCCTTCTTCTTCTTCTTCTTATTTATCTTATAGTAGCTTTAAGCCTAATTTAGCTAGACCCTAGTCTAATTTAGCTAACTAAATCTCTTACCTTTTCTTAATAGTTAATATATTTTTAGATATATTAAGAGCTTTAAGCTAAACTCTAAGTATATTTAAATCTTTTAAAGCTATAGATTTAAAATTAAAAACCTTGTAAAGTACTTTTTTAGAAAAGTAGATACTACTAAGTTACCTAAGCTTTAAAAGAAGCTCTATTAAATAAAACTAAAAACTATTTTCGTTATAAAGATAGTAAATAGTCACGTAATTAGATTAACTTTAATTTAAAAAATATAATTATAAGTCATTTAACGATATACTTAGAAATAATTTAATTACTTTATATATATAAACTTTTACTTAATTTGTTTTATTATTTTTATTATTCTTAATAAATGATTTTCTAGCTTTTCTAACTTAAGATTTAAGCTTAGTTTTCTAAACTTGAATTATTTAAGTACTTTAAGTAGTTTCTTAGTATCTTTAAAATAAAAATAACTTCATTTAACTCTATTAAGTATATATTGCTTTATTAACCTTATTCTTACTTTAATAACTTTATAACTTTTTAAAAATAGCTATACTATTACTTAATAATATTACGCTATTATAAAATATATTAAAACTGCTTAAAACAAATTAGCTAATAAGGGGTAGAGTTATAATAAACTTATTATACATTTTACTATATAACTATATTAATATTTAATCTCTATTAATTTACTTAAATAATATAATATACTAATTAGCCCTAGTCCTAATATATTAATTAACTTCTAGACTATATAATAATACATAGCTTTATAGGGGTAGAGTAAGTTTATAAAGGTATTATTAGAGATTAAAGTTATAGTATTCCTTATATAATTAACTAAGATTTTAGTTAAAACTTATACCTTTATAACTACCTTTTTCTACTAACCCTAGCCCTTAGAAAAAAATATAATTAAATACTAGACTTTTTTCTACTTAGAGTTTATTATATAACTTTATTAATATTTTATAAGTTTAAAAAATAACTAGGGGTTAAAAATTCTATGTAATACTTATATAATAAGTTTATTATAACTCTAATAAAGGGTTAAAACTATAAGTAAGAAGTTTATAAATATTTTAATTTACTAAGTTATAATATAGTTAAACTAAATAAGTAACTTTTAATTATAAAATATTATTAGTTTAGTAAGTAAGAAGTATATATTATTAGTTATTAATATATTCCTTAGTTTAGTTTGTTATATTGTTGAAAAAATAAGTAAACATGTAATTTTCTTCACTGTGTAGGGTTTTTAGTACCCTCTATACTAGTTAGCGTAGGGGATAACTACAGGTCTAACGCCTAAGTAGGTACTAGGTAGGTGGCCGGAAATTGATGAATGCGTCGGCTGCCGGTCTAGGATGGAAAGAACGGAAAGGTTGGACAGTGGCTTAGACATGTTACCAGTTTGAGACTAGTGTGACACCTGCTATCTAAGTGCTCAAGTACCTGCCTGGAAGTGTATTACGGTGCTCAGAATTGTTCTGCGCCAGTGTCCAGTAACTGCAAGTTAAACATGAATGAATGTGAGGCATTCTTCAACTGTAGAACTTGCATTGCCATTTCAAAAGGATCACTGATAGACAGGGCAAACTTGTAAAAGTCAGATTGCCCTGACAAATGCCTGTTAGCCAATCTGCCCCACCTCTGATTTGTTCCTTCCACGTGGCGTGTGGCGCGGAAAGACGTCATGAGCTGTGGCTTATGAAGGATCTCGGTTGCATTCCGCTTGCAAAAAGGACCAGGCTGATCATCACGGAGTCCTCTCCTCTGTCACACCCGGGCCGAGTCGAGCTTCGGCTACGGTCTCTAGGAGACGGAAGCCGAACCTTGCTGCCACCAATGTCACCCGCAGCCTTCAGTACTCACTGCATGAGCGCACCAAGCCTATCAGCTGGATGGATCACTTGATTTTCCTGGTTGCAAAGTCTGACAACATTGGATGCTGGATAGACATCCGTGGATGGCTTGGGAGAAGTCAATTAATTTGACTTGAACCCATAATTAGATATAACAGTTTATTGCAGAAGCTACACAATCCAGCGACCAGTCCAGTTTTCCTAGTTGACAATTAACAAGAAAGAAAGTCCACACTTAAGTGCTGCATCACACGGATTGGCAAGTGGTGTAAATGGCAAAGGATTGAGGGACTGAGAAACTGACTTTCTCCTGATTTAGCAGCTCAGTCGCATGAACAGCCTAGCTTGATTGGCAATATATCTTTGGGCACACATAAACAGCGCGTGAGGCTGGTCTCTGGTTGTGAGTTTCATTGATGAATCGTGTCAAACTTCTCATGAGACTTGATGAAATTTAATTGTGCTGCCTTGTTCCCAACCAATCAGTGATGGGTGCTAGTATACTTTAGTGGGTCATCAAGTCTTAGGACCAAGCTGCCCTTTCCTTTTTGAGGCTGGGTAAAAGGGGTTTAGCGTGTGTGACCTGTGTGTCAAAAATTTAATCCAAGGGGTTTATACTATAAAAGCTGCTTACCTACCTTTACCCCTCACTGCTCCCCCCTTTTAAAGTATTTTCCCTTGGATAACCCTTAACAAGCTTTGCCGCTTGTGGCCTGCCAGGGATACGCGACAACCTGAACACGGCCCACCTCAGACGCGCCCTTGCAGTAGACCTTCATGTCACGTCCAAGGAAATTCTATGGTCAAGGCTTTACGTGGAGTTTGCTGTTGATTCTCAAGACATGACCGTGTTGCTCTTCAACGAGTAGAGAATAAGGAACAACAGCAAAGACATCTAGTGCAAGGTAAGCACATCTACATCTGCATCGTACTTTCTTTTCCTGCAGCAAAACCTCATTGTGCTGGCTGAGACTGCCTGCTAGGATTGGGGCCTGCCTGCCTTTTTCAACGTGGTATCGACTTTGATTTTGGCTTCACCTCAACAGCAAAAAGCTCGAGTTGCAGCAGCAAAAACTGCAATACCCAGCTTGACACTTCTTTTGCGCATCCTTTCTTTTCGTTCTTTCCTCTGAAGACTTGTCAAGTCTACTCTTGTTGCATGGCAGCAGAACACAATACAACACAACACGAGCCCCTTCTAAACCCCAAACCTTGTGTCACACCTCCCTCTTTGTGCCCACAGATACGAATGCCCATACCTCAACCATCTTCCTTTGCTGATATTTGGCTGACCTCGAGATAAAATTCAGGATTTGCAAGTAGCCCTGGCACATTCTGGACACTCGAATTTCAACCGTTTGCTGGGATCAAAACCCCCCACTGATCGAGACCTCTGAGAAACTGCAAGCCGACACCCGTGTTCAAAGGACGGTTGTTCTCTTTTCCATTTGCCAACATCGTCTGCTCCTGTCTGCTCCTTTCATTTCACAAAACCGCCCCCCCCCCCACCCCAAAGGCTTTGCTGCCAGCCCACTCGAGGATGATGGCTTCGGCCGACGGCGAGGAGAAGCCGTCAACGGCTCCCGCACCGACCACCGACGACGGCGTCGACGACGGCGTCGACATCGGCGATGCAACCTCACAGGACGGTGCGAACAACGTTGCAGAGCCCACAACAGCCACAATTGCCACCCCCGCCACAGATGCAACAGACGCGGCAGATATCACAGATGTCACAACTGCTACAGATGCCACCCACGACCACGTCAGTCCTGTCCCCGTCTCTGAGACGGCCTCGACCTTGGCGGCGGCGGCGCCATCCCCAGCTGCCGATGCACCGGCACCAGCACCAGTACCCGCACTAGCACCTGCGCCTGCGCCTGCGCCTGCGCCTGACTCGCCTCCACGCATTGTCTCGGACATCGCACCCCCTGCTGCCGTCTCCCTTGCCCCGCGCCCGGCAGCACTCTCTTCGACGGCAACCCCGGCCCGCACGGCATCTCCCACCGTCAACGGCCTTGGCGCGCGTCCCGGCCCGCCTTCGATGAGCAAGAACAACACTCCTCACCACTCGCCTGCGCTACCCTCGCACACTGTCCCGCTGCGTGCCTCTCCTGCCGCCACTCAGCCGGCCCCTGTCAACAAAAAGTACCAGAACAACGCAACCTGGCGTGCCGACCTTTCTCGTGACTACAAGAAGCCCCCCCAAGTGACCCCGATCCCCATCCCGGCCCCGGGCCAGGGCCACCCGGTCCGGACCGCCAGCTTCCCTTCTCCTGGCCGAGAACATATTCATGCCGACCAGAAGTTCCTCGACGACAAGACGAGAATCACCTTTGGCATCCACCAGGCTATTCCCGAGGCCGTGAGACGCTCTGTGCGCGACAACTGGGAGAAGTGCCTCCTCGGATCCGACTTCCACCAGGCCTTTGTTGTGAGTCCAGCCCTTCCCTCTTTCATCCCGTGGTGCTCTGGTGCTCTCATGCCCTTGCCGCTTCCTCTGCACTTCCTTCCACTCTCCGACCACACACTGCTGCCCTATGCTGTTGTCCCCAGGAAGCACCGTCTGTCATGAACCAGAAAGCCTAAAGAGCCCGCTGACCGTTCTCGCACACAGCTCAACGCCAGTATCCACCATGCCTCCCCGGCCGCCGTCCAGCGCGGCATACGTGACTTTGGAAGCGCCTTGATCTCCGCCGGCCGAGTCCAGATCATCGAGACCATGACCAGCGCCGACATCGCGGCAGTGGCCCCACAGATTCTCGCCAAAGTCAGTGAATCTTTCCTCGACACGGCCCTCGAGCTTCGCCTCAAGACTATCGACGCCAAGCGCCTTATCAATGCCCTCGCTAGAGCCGAGCGCCTTGGATATGAACCCAGCGATGTTGTCGAAGAGGACGACGATTCGATCGTGGGCCCGCCCCCAGTCGACCATCGCGCACAGGTGATGTCGACCCCAACTGCTCCGCCGCCGACGGCGCCAACTGCGCCTCTCCAGCCGAGGACGGCCTCAGCGCCCCAGCCAGCTCCTCAGCCAGCTCCTCAGTCAACCCCCCAGCCCGGTGCATCCTCAGACTCGCTCATGTACTGCGATTTGTGCTTCCGCAAGTTCGTCTACCGCTCGGCATTTGAGCACCACATGAACAAGAAGGTTTGCACGCGCCTCCCTCTTGCCCCCGGCGGTTACAAGTTCTCATGTCAGCACTGTGGCCAAGGCTTCACCACCATCATGGGCGTCCAGTACCATAACGCCAACAACATCTGTGGCGATTACAAGGATCCCTGGAGGCCCATGCCGCCGCCCGCTGTCTCGACTCCGGCCACGCCCGCTGCCGCCAAGTCCACACCAAAGGCCCCCGCGTCGGCCCCGACGGCGGCACCCACGCTCATGACCAAGTCTACGCCCGCGTCGACTCAAGCTGCCGCTCAGCCGTCTCCGTCGGGAGCATCACGCCTCGGAACCCCGGGCTTGCACACCCCGACCGGCGCCGTGGCCGACCCCTATGCACACCTCTCGCCCGAGCAGCTGGTGGCCATGCAGGATGAGCTCAGGCTCGCCGAGATGACTTACGGCGAGCGTTTCCGTCAGGCCAGAGAGATCGGGGATGACGGGGAGCGCAGGGCGCGCCTCGAGGCCCTCTCCAACTCGTTCGGAACGAAGCAATCCATGATTCGTAAGAAGTACGGCGTCAGGCTCCGCATGAGAAGAACAAAGGCCGAGATCCAGGCCGAGAGGGATCGCATGCAATACAGGACGGCCGCCGAGCTCGCCGCAGACAACGGGTTCATCAGTGCAAACCCTGGACGCCCCGGTCGTCCGCCCGCCTCAATCCCTTCCCGCGCGCCCGCCGTTGTCGCGCGTCGTTCCAACGGAGGCACTGGTCCTTGGGCGGGCGTCAACCAGCCTGGTGCCACCGCCGGTGCCTCTGCCCCGCAGACATTCATGGGCACTGCGGAGCCTGTGTCGAGCGTGGGCGGCCCTGTCATCAGCAACAAGCGACGGCTCTCCGGATCCTTTCCGGCGCCCGAGACCAAGCGGGTTGCCTACTCGGAGATGGGCGGATTATCTGGCAGCACCACGGCCCACGCGGAGACTATGGATCCCACTATGCCGCTCGTC
Organism: Diaporthe helianthi; assembly: GCA_001702395.2. Classification (NCBI taxonomy): domain Eukaryota; kingdom Fungi; phylum Ascomycota; class Sordariomycetes; order Diaporthales; family Diaporthaceae; genus Diaporthe; species Diaporthe helianthi. The sequence continues at coordinate 12,504 of MAVT02000914.1, read as the reverse complement.
GCTGATGCCAGCAAGGCCCCGGCCGGGAGTGCTAAGGGCCTCGGAACGGCCGATGAGCCCATGGCCTTGGATGACAGCGATGAGGAGTCGGAGCTCTCGGATGCCCTTGGCGATGATGAGGACATCCCCGCCGAACTGCCGCCCAGTGTCCGCCAGAGCCTGCAGCAGGCTAGCCCATCCGTGACTCCAGGTCCGCAGTCGGGTTAGAAACCTCGCGCGGGGCTGCGACCAAGGGGCCTAAGGGGCCCAAAATAATACTTGGCTGGCCGCTTTGGCAAGGAATATTTCATTTTGCCGAGGCGGACCACACCTCAAGGTGTCGAATCGACACCCTAAATAGTGGAGGCACCACGAGAGCGGAAAAGACAGGGCCATTCTGACAAGGCAAAAGGGTCGTTGACAACGTACCCTGAGACCTTGTCTACTCTTTTTTCTTGTGTATACAAATTTGTTTCACATGGGACATGGCAAGGAAGCGCCTGCACATACCCTAGCCTGAAACATAATTATTTTTGCGGCGAGGTGACGGTGAATTGCATTGAGGGAAGCACATGGTTGGTTTTGATCAAATGCGAGCATGGCGACTGGCATTCAAACTTGGCGGGATCTGGCTTATTCCCACTGCGGGTGGGGCGATCACATGGCCAACATATCTGGCCTTGTGGTCTTGGGTGCCAGGTTGGAAGGAAGGGTGGCCCTCTGACGGTGTCGAATGGGCGGAGTAATTAGGAGCGCTGACTTGGAATGTGGCCTGCATGTTGAGATTCGGCCACCTTCCTCATTCTTGATTTACGACAGATACCACAATTTTGCTTGTTTTTTTCGCAGCTCCTGGGTCCCAGGTGCCCTTAGTGAATCTATGGTTAGGTGAAGATGTCACTGGTGCATGAGCTGATGATTTGCACTGGGGCTCCCGAAGGCTTTCTTTCGCTGTTAGTTCCGGACTGTAAGCATTTTTCTGGGCTTCTGTGAGTGATGTGAGTATCATGGATATACGTTGACCCTGGACTGGCACGTATTATGGCGCACGACTAGATCCTAGAGATCCTCCCTCCTCGCTTGCCACGCCCGGGCTGCCTTCCGAGATTGGAAACACTGGTTAATACCACCGTCTCATTCACCCAGGCCGTTACTTCTAAACCACATGTTTTTGACACTCCCTGCAAATGCCTGCATGGGCATGTGCCTAGCTGTTTGCGTAAATGTTTCGGTCCTCTTTTAAGTTTTGCTAGGTGGGGTTCCTGGATGACTTTTGACTGGAGGTTTACAGAAACTACTAAGTCCGATTCCGCGAGTGCTAGAGGGGAAAAACTCGAGCTAATGTATGTCACCTCGTTGGACTTGTAGCCAGGGTTCCTTTAAGACATAGGGAAGTGTAGGAATGTTATGGGACCTAGGATACCTAGGTACCTAAGGGGGCTGAAGGAAGAGTGGTAGTTAGGGTGATTTTAGTTAATATAATGCTCTGAAATTGGCTCTTGGGTCGTTGAAGCATTCGGTCTTATCAATTGTTAACTGCAGGGTGGTGTGTATTCAAATACCTTGGGGTTTAGGGCTGAAAATCAATGATGATTAACAGATGAACTTTAGAATGTGGATTAGTACATATGTGTAATTAATTGTGTATGTTCTCTGTATAAAATGGTTTACATGTCAACTTTTCCTTAACTTAAATGGAAGGAGAACTAGTGCTGATTCTTTTATAACTTGGTCACTTTAGCCCTTCCGCTTTTCTATTAGCAGGTAATAGTGGTAGCAGTAGCAAAATAAGTGACAATTATTCGGAGGGCATAGACACATGGTTTTGTGTATTTTGAAGAGGTTTAAAGATGAGTTAAATGTACACCTTCGTCAAATTTCGACAGTACTTGGGTGAACTCCCAAGGAAAATAGAGATGAAATGTAATCGTAGATGCAAATGCTGTGGAAGTCAACCATGGGCGACATGAGTCTATTTCCATTGCTTGCTTAGTATGTTAGAGACTTTGCAAGTGTACCTACCTATAGGTAGATATTGATTGGAGCGGCTATCAATACTACTGCGCATAGCAACCGGAGAATCTCACACACCACATGCATGCATAGAACCCCAAGAACTTCAAACGTCATTTAGAGCAGCATTTGGCAACTCGTGATAGAGGTCGGATGCACTGGCAGCACGAGCTTGTGCAATAATTACAACACAACCCTTTGGGAACTGCCCGCGCTCCGCTTGAGTCAGGGGCTATTGGTGCACGACAACGTGGTTGGTGGATCTTGGCCAAGGCTTAGCGGAAGTGGGCGTCCGCAGTTCTGGATTGAGTAAACTGTCCCTGTCTGCCGGGGCCGAGTTCATGGACACCCTTGAATCGGGAAAACAGGGGGGGTGGTATCAGGTGGCTTGTTTTATACACTTACACTACAGTGCATCGTGTGAGCATCAGCATCATGAACGGAGTTTGTCAAGCAACCGTCGAGCCCCCTGACTTGTCACCCATGTGGACGCATACGCGTACAGGGCACAAAATAAAGTCTGGCTCATTCTCGGCTGTTGTCTGTCGATCCACTCTTAAGCTTAACCTTTTGAATAAGCCTCGGCGTAAACGAGCGTTATTTGGGATAGCGGTTTCATGGGAAATTGCCGCCGGATCACCACCTGGGCACGCTCGGACGACTTGATCCACACCACCAAGAAAGTATTCCAGCGGAGTAATCTCGTAATAGGTGGAATCGTCGCCGCAACCCCCTAAACATTCAAGTCTATTCCGTCGACATGGGGAGATTCTCATTGCCCTTTTTGTGCATCTGCCATCCTCTACGAACCATATCTATAGAGGTGGTTCTTCCTCCCTCTTCACCACATTCCTTCACTCCTTTGCTTCCAGTTCTTTGTTCAGCGCCTCCATCGTCAACATGAAGTTCACCGCAGCACTCTCCAGCGTCCTCCTCGCGGCCTCGGCCGTCGTGGCCGCCCCGACGTCGACCCTCCAGGGCGAGCCGTCCCGTGTCGACTCGGCGCTTGAGAAGCGTGCGACCACCGTCTGCGGCAACTGGGGATCCCAGACTGCCGGTCCCTACACCTTCTACCACAACAACTGGGGCGCCGGCAAGGCCACGTCGGGCTCGCAGTGCACCACCTTCAACGACCTGCAGGGCAACACGGCCTCGTGGTCCACCTCGTGGAGCTGGGCGGGCGGCCCGGGCCAGGTCAAGTCGTACTCCAACGTCGCCCTTGAGAAGGTGAACAAGCAGCTCAAGTCTGTGTCGACCATCAACTCGATCTGGAAGTACAGGTTCGTATAATAGTTCCCAATAGATATTTTTACCCAACTTAAGAAGACGAGACACAACAAACTGACCATGACCGTTATTTTACTAGCTACTCTGGCTCTTCCCTCGTCGCAGACGTCGCCTACGACCTGTGGCTGTCCCCCTCGAAAGGAGGCACAAACAAGTACGAGATCATGGTGTGGCTGGCAGCCTACGGCGGCGCGGCGCCCATCTCGACGACGGGGCTGACCCCGATCGCCACCACGACCATTGCTGGTTACAAGTGGAAGCTCTTCTCGGGCCCCAACGGCGACACCACCGTCTACTCGTTCGTCTCGGACTCGACCATCACCAACTTCTCGGGCGACCTCAACGGCTTCTTCAAGTACCTCGTCAAGAGCCAGGGCCTGTCCAACTCGCTCTGGATCACCTCCCTGCAGGCTGGTACTGAGCCCTTCTCGGGCTCCAAGGCGGTCATGACTACGTCTTCTTACACTATTAGTGTTCGGTAAAATTAGTTGTTGGTGCGGGATTTATGCCTATTAATTGGCACTGGGTTGTGACGAGTGTGCTGCAGTTTCGGCATTGTCATTACGTACCCTAGGGTACGCAATGGGCAATCAAGGACGGACTGCATCTGGCTGGTGATTCGTGTACATAAATAGTTACCTTGCTACTGTAAATACATATAAAAGCTTGCACATATACAAATCTTATTGAACTATATTGCCTCGTTATTATGCGTTGTATGCAGAAATGTGAAACACGGTGGCTACCCACGTTTTTATGTGCTACATTATAGAGTGTAGGTTATATAATATAAACGCTACGTGTCGATGCCTCGGTCAAGTTGAGTGGCGCCACTTTTGCACTAGTAGCGCAACAGTGCAAATCGTGACATCTTGTCGAGCTGAGAATTGTTAGAAAAGATTAATTCGAATTAGGCATTGCTGATTGCTCTGATTCACTGTGGTTTTACTTGTTCATACAGGGGCAGCCAAAGCTCTGCTTGAGCATCAGAGTGTATTCCCGATGGTTAACTAACTACCCTCGTAGCAGTTTGGAGACAACAAAGTCAACCTCGCTCGGATCAATCAATCTTCACCCCTTCAATCACGCGGTTTCGCAAACGGATCATTATCAGGGTCCGTAACACGCGTGTACTCCATCCGATGCGCAACCGTCCCGGCGACATCAGCCCCATAGACATGCTCAATCCACGCAAACGTCACGTCTATCCCGGCACTAATGCCCGACGACGTCCAGATGTTGCCGTCGTGGACCCACCGCGCCCGGTGGACCCAGTGGACCTGCGGCCGCAGCGCCGTCGTGGCGTCCCACGACATCTTGTTGGTCGTCGCGCGCCGCCCGTCCAGCACGCCGCTCCGCGCCGCCAGCCCGGCCCCCGTGCACACCGTGATGAGGTACTGCAGCGTGGGGAACCGCTCGCGGATGAAGTCGACCGACGCCGTTATCGCTCGTGACTGTGCCCGTGTGCCCTGCCCGCCTGGCACGAGCAGCACGTCTAGGGCCGGGGCGGTGGCGAAGGTGTGGGTTGGCTGGATGGTTGTGCCGAAGCTGGGGGACGCGGTTGGTGGTGGCTGGAAGTCGCCGCTGTCTTTGGGTGTTAATTGTTTGGTGGACACGGGGTCCAGCGTGTGGGCGATGGTGTAGAGGTTCATGTTGTGGGAGCGAGAGAGCAGGCTGAGTGCGTCTAGGGGCCCGAACAGGTCTAGCTGCTGGAAGGCTGGGAAGACTATGACTCCGATGTTGACGGGCTTGGGTTTTGCGTTCCCCGCATGTGATGAGTGATTGTCTGGGGGTTATAGGTCAGTCATTGCAATTTGCTCATGATGATGTTCTTCATTGAGGTCAGGAAATAAGGTGACGGGTAACCGACCGAGTGTAATACGAGTCATATCGGCAAAGTTTCTATGGCTTGGTTTCCAGATTTGAAGGCGCTGAAGGGCTTGAAGGGTGGTGGTGGGTTTCAATATTCTGGTCGGGATCACACAAGAAGCCATGATGCTGCGCCGTTTATCTATGCATTGATGCTCATCGAGGAAAGTTCCGAGGGTGGATCGTATGTGCTTAATAAATCCCCGCAGCATCCCGAGTCGGTGCCGCCAAGCTTCGTCAGCGCTTCTGGATTGTTGCGTGATCGGACCGGCTTATAATTGCATGTGGTACACAGTCAAGTATTTATGTTCTCGCGTTGTGCCCCGGCGCATTATGAGAGTTGGGAATCCAACCTTCTCTAAACGTGTACGTTCTTTGCCTGAGTATTAGATGCTGTCCATAACAAACATTCGGATACAGAAGATTTTACTGCACTACTTACCCAAGTCAATGACCACTCTTACCTGTCACTTTGGCCTAGGTTGATTTCTTTACTTTTGTTATTTCCTTCCTCTGTTAGCTCCCTCCACGTTGATAAATGGGAACACTGTTGATTGATGGCTGATGGGAAGCAAATGTCGCTAGAGAAGTCTCCCGACAGAATTACACTCTGCTCAGATTTGTATCAACCTCGAGTGCTGATGGGTGAGCTTTGTGTCAGCTGGACAGGCTCTACCAGTTCTCTTTCCTGCCCACGAGTCTCGGATTTCTGCTCTGACTGTCCCCCAGTACTCATAGGTTCCCCAACCGCAGGCAAAACCACCTGTTCTACCGGCGCATGTGCTGGAGCCTCGGCCATCTCGGGATCTGGCTCTGCAGCCCTCGTCCGCGTGGTGAGAACATTCGACTTCAAGCTCGACTTGACAGTCAAGAACGAGCTCTGCAACAGGCTGCTGCCAAAGAACCAGCTGCCCATCAGCCTCCGCCTCCGCCTCCTCTCCATGCCCGCAATCTCCTCCTCGGCATCGCGCTGCTGCTCGTCCACGGGCCCGCCGACGTACACACCCCTCATCCAGAAACCGGGCCGGAACAAGGGGCTCAGCACAGGGGCGGTGACGGCCAGCAGTGCTATCACGGTCTCCCTGTAACCCCAAAGGTTGATGTTGAGGACGCTCGGCGTGCCGGTGAGCGTCAGGGCGGCGCGGATGATGGCGGCTGAGATGACGAATAGGCCGCCGCACAGCAGCAGGGTCACGCCGACGCGCTTCCACAGCGGGATGCGGAGGTGCCAGATCATGGGCGCGGGGATGGTCAGTATGGCGACGTCGGTGGAGATGTTGAGGGCGGCGAGGGCCTTGAAGTTCTGGGCGCGGAAGATGCACTCCTCGCCCGGCAGGGGGCGGACGGTCCAGTTGTTGTGGTAGGGCCTGCAGGTCGAGCTCACGGCGATGATGAGGGCGGCCCAGGTCACGCCGCAGAAGACAAAGAGGAGCCGGAGGGTGCGCTCCTTTGTCAGGCCGAGGGTCAGGCGCCGGTAGAAGAAGAGGATGCAGAACTTGAGGACCCAGACGAAGCCTGGGTACGTGTACCAGGTTACGAACTCCATCTTGCTGCCCATCTCGAGGATGCGCACGTCTGCGTCGCTGAGCGCGTCGACCTCGTCGGCTGTCACGTCGATGTTGCCGCCGGTGTAGTAGGCGAAGTAGCCCATGGTGGTGTCGACGGTGTACAGAAGCATAGACTGTGCGGGAAAAGGGGCGGGGAAATGTGTCAATACTAACATAACAGGCGCTCTCGGTGATGCCTCTAGGTTTGTGGTGGGGCTGGCATACAAGTATGGACAAGTAATCGTCGCCTTGGTATCCCTGTAGGCCTACTGTTCGGAGTCTGACGACGTGGCGAAGGATGAGGATCAATATGCCGAGCGTGTACCAAGCCTGTTTGGTGCGTCAGTCTGTCTCTCTTCGTAGTGGATGGGTTGGCTTGGTAGGAACTGTGGTCATCTGCTTCAAGCACCTGAGGCTGTATGTCAACAGACCTACCCATATCTCTGGTACATATCCCTCATTTATCTCCAGCTTCACCGCCGAAGTCGGGTGGGGAGGCACCATTGCGTCTTGACCACTTGAGCAGGTCTTGCGGACGGGCAGATCTATCCATCAAGGAAAACTCCAAGACACAAGTTGCAAAGGTAGTCTAATAATAACACGTGTGACAAGAGGTTAATTCTCTCCCGTGCGTGGCCCGTGAGGATGTAGTGTAGGATGAAGGTAAACCCATTTCACACACACACACACACACACACACACACACAAGATCACAGACATTTCGAGCACCCACCCACCCCCACCGGGAGGAGACGCGGGCACGAAGCACGGATTGTGCTGCAGGATCACTGGCACGCTCCGGGAAACCCTGCCTGCGGTTTCGCACGAGAAGACAGCTCCTGAATGGTCTGGACTGCGCTGTTTGACTCATTCACCCTCGTCATTGTCGGTGAAGGACGGGTCAATGGGCAACGAGGGGCCAAGCATCCCATGGATTGGGAAAAGCTTAATCAGGGACTCGGAGCTAATGATCCTGAGGCTCTGAGCTGTGGGAGAGGGATTCCATTGAACGTAGGGTTGGTTCCATGGACGCCCAACAGCATTGTTCACAAAGCAAAGCCCAGGTGCCGTTCTCATTCAATGTTCGTACTTACTCCGTGTGTTGTCTGAGGGTCAGCCACGGCCATCGCTAGCTGGCGTGCAGTTGCAGAATGTCTTTTAATATTTTTGAAATGGACTTCTGCTGTGCCTAGACGACCTAGGTAGCCTCAAGTGCTGCCTGCCTGGGTGCCCGCTGCTCAGTGCACATGTGAGGCACTGGTACCGTGGACGAGTGAGTTCGTAAGTTTCCAGCAAGAATTTGTGCAAACATTTGAAGTTTTTCCTTCTAGTAAGTATAAAATATAATAAATATAATTGTTTTTATTAATATTCTATAAAATTTTTAGAATAGCCTAAAATGTTAGAAAAGCGCAAATAAAAGGATAAGTATTTTATAAATTCTTATATAATAAAAGCTAACAAGCGTATTAAAGATATAATACTATAGGAGAAAGAAGTTTATAAGGTTAAAGATAAAGTTTCCAAGGCTATAAATAGGGCTATTGCAAAGCTGCAGAATTCTGCAGAGTAGGTAGCTATATTTATTTTTACTTAAAATCTCCTAAAACAAAGTGTAAAAGATAAGGTTTACGATAAGTAGTAAGTTTTATAGCTTAATTAGTATTTTAATTAGTATTTTAATTAATATTTTAATTAAAAATAGCTACAAGTAAAGCATATACTTAAACTAAATTGCTTAAAACTATAGTATTATTACTATAGAGTAAAGCAACAACTTTAAGCCTTTTTTGGAAATAAGGGAGGATAGGAAACAATAAAAAAAGCAGAATATAGCTTAATATTTTTCTAAAGATATTCTTTATACTTATAACCTAATCAAGAATACATATAATTTCTACAAAACTAATACTATACTTTAAGCCTAGAAAATTACTATTATTTAAATAATAGTACTTTATTACTTTAAGGCTTAAAATAAGTAGTACTTTGCTAATACTATTGTAAATATTATAGAGATATTAAGGGGTATTTATTAATATAAAAAATACTCTAATAACATTATTTACTAAAAAATAGCTAGTAAAGCTAGTAGTTTTAAAGAATAAGTTTAAAGTATATAGGTAAGTTTATCCTAAATAAAATGCTAAAATTAATAAAATTAATATTTTTTAAAAAAACATTGCTAGCAATGCCCTATATTCTATTGCAACTAGCTAACTTAATATATTTTAAAAACTATAGCAAAATACTCTTTAGTCCTTATACCTAAAGCTTTACTACTTTTAATACTATGGTTAAAAAGCATGTGCTTTTATTAATACCTGCATTTTCTTTCCAAACACCTACTTAAATATAGTAATATAGTTTACTTATAAGGTTTAGTATAACTAAACAGCTAAAAGAAATAGAAGTTGTTTTTAGCAAATCTTTTAAAATATTATAAATAACTAGCGAACTTAGGATTACAATGGCTATAACTAAGAGGAGGCTAAGAATATTATATATATTAGTGTTAACTTAAAGCCTTAGTTAGTGTACTTCCTAACTATATAGGAATTCCTTATACTCCCTAAGGCTATTCTCTAGCGTAAGCTTATCTAGACTAGTAACTAGCTGCTAAAGAAGTTAAAGAGAATATAGAAGGGAAAAAAGAAAAAGGACGCCTAAAGGCTACAAGGGATGCACAAAAGGGTTGTTAAGTTGTAAGTACTTAGCTTATAATTTTGTTCTAATTACTATTCTAATTATTGTTTTAATTTTATTATATTTAGGCGTTTGTACTTTTTTATTTAAGTACTTAGTTTTAGTAGCAAATAGCTAATCGAGGAGGAGTAAGTTTTTTAATTAATACTTTATAACCTTTTAATAACTTTATATAGGGCTTTTTTATTTTGTTCTTGGGCTTTATTGCTTAGTGGGCAACGCGTAAGGGTTAAGCAATATCTTTTCTGCAAAGTTTACTTTCTAAAAATATAAATTAAATTTGTTTGGGATTTTAGAAAGCTATAGTATATTAATTAAGCTAAGTACTGGGCTTTTATAATAGCAAGGCCTACTATTCTAGCTTCTACACCCTTTCTAAGCATTTGCAACTATAAGCTTGGGCTTATAGTAGTATTTATAAAGAAAAAGCTTGTATAGTTTTTGCCACGGGTGGTGTTATATACTAGTAAGGGCAACGAAGTATATTTGGATAAACTAAATATTGCTTTGCAAGATTGCAATAGTAAGCTTAATAATTGTCTTAGGTGTTAGGTTGCACTTAACAAAATTACTAGAATATTCAATTAGTTTAGTATAGGGGTTGGTTAAATGGTAGGGTTTTTATTCTCTATATAGGTTAAGCCTAGTTGTATAAAACAAATTTATTAGTTTCTAATTTATAGTATTTTTTGCTTAGTAAGCCTTTTGCTAACCTTTTTTAATAACTAAATATTACTAGAGAAAACTATTATCCTTTTTATATATAGAGTATATTAAAGTCTTGCTATAGGTAAATTAGTAGATGCTAAATAATGTATATAATATATAGATTTACTATTAAATAGTGTAATTAAATACTTTTCTATTGCTTTTTGTAATTTAATAATTACTTTTTGTTGTTACTTTAAACTAGGTAAAAATTTGTAGAAAACCTTGTATATAAGTTAGCTAAATAATGTAAATAATATAAAAAGTTTAGTAGTTATTTAAAGCTATTTAATTTCTCGATAAGTAGTACCTAGATATAGGTTAATATTTGTTCTACTTGCTATCTTAATTAGTTTTATACTTACGCTTAGGCTTTACCTGCCGCTAGCTAACTCCTAATTTTATAGCTACCTTTTTTGTATAGCTATTCTTTTTTACTAAGACCTTGTTTATTAACTTTTATAGTTTTTTTATACTTCCCCGTAGAGATTTCTAGGCCCTTGGTGCCTTTTTATAGTATTGTTAACTAGCACTTGGCGAGGTTTGTTGTTAGAGTAGTGTGTTTAGGATTTTTATGTTATTCGCTAAGGGTAGATTTAGAAGTAAAAGAGCGAGGTTATTTTGAATTCTATTTAATAACCAATTATTATCCTTTATTTAGTTAAGTAGGTTTTTAGTATTTAAAAGATGTAGTATTTTAAGAGAATCTTTATATAAATTTAGTAAATAGAAGTTAGAATAAAGATAGAAAAAACAATGTTAGCAATAAAAGAAGGATTATATATTTATTTATATATGCGGGGTTTTAAAATTTTAGTTTACATACTTTACCTTTATTAGTTTCTAATTGCAAAGTATTTATTATATTTATTCTAATCTTTATTTTAATTCTCCCTTAGCTTTTTTCTCTTTAACTATTCTTTATTTACAATGTTTTTTCTACTATTAGAATTAGTAAGCGAACAATTACTATAGTCTTCCTTAAGCAATAACAATTAGCAGATACTTATACAATAAAGGTCTTTATTTAATTTAAGCAATTATTATTATTTATCTAGTTTTCTATACTTAAACCTATTAACAAGCAATGGGTTAGATAGCTAATCAACCTTTATTTATGCTTTTTAAACCATTAGCATAAAAAATAACATTTATTGCTATTAAACTAAACAAAGTAATGCCTTTTTATATTGGTTTTACTTTATGCTCTTTCTAGATCACTAGTGGAATTTAGACGGGAATATAAGAAATAAATATGTTAAAGTAAAGGCCTGTTTTGTTAGGAAAAACTAAAAATCCTTTAATACCTAGTTAAAGTTTTACTAAAGTGCTTACATTATTGAAGGATCTTCGGTTATAGTATGCAAACTCTATAGTATAGCCTTAATACACCCCGCTTTTAATAGCTAGGGGATATCTTCTATGTAAAAGCATCTAAAATCTATTAAATGCATAAAGTTAAAAGCAAGCACCTATTAAGAACTATTATCCAATATAGTATAGCATTTAAGCCTTGTTAAGCTAAATTTAAAAAAGTTTTAGAAATTTAAATACAATAAGTTAATAAAATAATGTTTTAGTATTTTATTTTAATTAGTATTTTAATTAACTTATAAGTAAAACTATACCCTTTAGTATTCTAAACTACTTAGTAATAATAAGAGCATTTTGTTAAAATGCTGCTTTCTATAAGTAAAGTATAAATACTAGTAATAATCCTATCTTTATCCGCCAATATGCCCTTAATAACTTATTTATCAAAAATAAGTATAATCCAAAGACTTTATACAAAGTTTTGCGTTCTCTTGCGCAAGATAGCGTAGGAAAAATTCTTTCTACTAGGAAACTAAATACTAGAGTTTCTTAAGTAGTTAATAGCTAGTTTTACAAAGCTTTTAAATAGTTACTTTAAGGTATTATTATTACTTTTATTAATAAGGATTAGAATCTTCGATATACCCTTGTTAATATTAAGCAATACAACTAATCCTTATTTAAATAGATAATAGTACAACTTACTACAAAAACACTTAGAAAACTATAGTTAGCTACTAATACATTTGCTATTATAACTAACAACGCTATAAACTTTTTTACCTTTAGTATAAAGTAAATTATTAATAGGAAGTTGCCTTATAATGAATAAATCCCTAAAATTTATTAACTTCCTTGTACTAGCTACTTTTTATAACTTAGTAAGAGTGCTTTTTACAACGAGATAAATATCTCGAAAGCTAAAACAAGGGCTAAAATTAAACAGTATAAACTAAAAGACCTAAAGGCCCTAGTTTAAAGGTTGTTAAAAGAGAGTAGGAGGAATTATAGCTAAATATTATTTTATATATATTATTGTTTTAATTATTATTTTAATTATTATTTTAATTAAATTATTTAC
>MAVT02000913.1:1677-19285 GCA_001702395.2 Diaporthe helianthi | reverse complement strand
TTAAATAGAATAATAAAGATTAAAGGTAAAGTAAGGTAATAGTTATATATATATATATATAGTATATATAAAGGAAACTTAGTAAATAAGTAATACTTACTTTAATAACTTTAAAAGAATTAAAAATTAACCTTTATAATTTATATAGAAATATAGTAATATTAGTTTTTCAGGTTAAGTAACTTTATATTAGTTTAATTAAATACTTAGTAGGGATTATTTAATATATAAGTATAGCTTAGTATTTCCTCTCCTAGGTTTTAAGTAATACTAAGAATAAGTAAAAAAGAGTATTATTTAAAGGTAAGGTAAATAAGAACTTAAAAATAAGCTAGCTAAAGAAATAAAGTAGGTAATCCCTTATATTAGGATTCCTAATAACTATTAAGACTTACTTTAGTTAGGATTTTAATAAACTAAGAGTCCTACTTAGTATACTACTATTTAAATCTCTTTTCTACCTAAGCTCTTATTATTTATAGTTATTAATTATTATTCTAGTAGGTATTATTTACAAAATTATCCTCTTTTATAAAGTTAATACCTAAGGTTAAAGCTAAAAAATTATTATATTAATTAATTTCTATAGTAAGGTTTAAGACCTAAAAAGTATTTAAATAGCTAGTAGTTATATTACTGTTATCTTACTAGTTATTAACCTTATTATCTTTATTATTAGCTTTATTAACCTTATTATAGCTCTTTTTAATCTTAATATTAAGTATATCTTAATTATTATATTTTATATTTTATATATTATTTAAGTTATTATTAGTATTATAGAGCCTTTTATTAGTAATATTAGAATTATTGTTAGTACGGTAATCACGTATGCATACGTGAGAAGTTAGGTGGTAGTTGTAGTTGTATTTCTCTGTTTTTCGTTTAAGAGGAAGGAGTAGCGAAGCTACGCCTTCGAAAACAACCTACTTATGTGCAGCGCTAGTCACATGCTAGTTACGTGACAGGCTTGCACTGCTATTAACCTATATACTAGTTTAACTTATACTAGCAGTTTTTTATTATAGCGTAACGCGCTTTAAAAGTTGAAATAAAAAACAAAAAAAATAAGTTTTTTTTTTAAAAAAGTTAAACTTTTGCACCTCTAATTATACGCCTTAAAGTATTCTTTTCTATTATTTTACTATTAAATAAAAATATACTAAAAGTATTGTATTTGTTATCGAGAGTAGCTAGTTCGTGCGTTTTACTAAAATAGTTCTCTTTTACTACTAAAGTCCTAGCTATTAATTGTATATACAATTTGCTCTAAAGTGTAAACTTTAAAATTTTAAACTTATTACTTTAAGTATTTAAAGGTTTTAAAAACTATACGTATATAGAGTACTAGCTTTATTGCTTACAGGCTAACGTAAATAAATTGCAAAATTAAAAAACTAAATTAGATAATAATTAGCTTAATAATAAACTAAATTAGATAATAAACTAAAGCTAAATAAATAGATTTAGTCTATATACTAGCGCTAGCACTTGCTACTAGTATAGTTACACTAAGGGAAATAGTTACCTCGAGGGAATATATATTAAAAAACGTTGTATAAAAGCTAAGATTGCAAAATCTAGTTAAGGATGCCCGTAAAACACAAGCTAGCAACTTAAGTACCCGTATAATAGTGGATAATATACATACTTTTTAACCCCGCTAGTGTAAGCTACTAGTTAAAATATAAGTTATAAGGTTCGCCCTTGGGAGTAATATAAAACTAATTAAAAGCTAACTATGTAGTTTTATAAAGTAAAATGTAAGTAACTATTAAGATGTAGATTTAAACTTTTGCTAAATCTTTTAGCTATATTTTTAGTAGTTTTAGTGTTATTTTTATTTTTAGTTGTTATTTTCCTTGTTGCTTTAAAAGATTTAATTGTTTTAAGTTATTTATTTTCTTTATTGCTTTAAAAAACTTGATTGTTTTAAGTTATTATTCTTTAGTAGTTTTTTTTTATGCGTTTTATTTCCTAGTAGTATATACTTAGGTAAGCGTAGTATTAAGCTTTTTGTAATTAATATAGGCTTGGATTTAAATTCTTAACTTATTGTTAGTAATTAGCTTCTTAAAAGCTTTATTTAGTATTGCCTTTGTAAGGCTATTGGCTGGGTTATTGTTGCTATAAATATAGCAAATTTTGTTAATTTCGCGTTGCTCGTAGAACTAATGCAAAGCTATTACGTTAATTATTAAGCGCTTTTTCTTTGTAATTTCTAGCTTTACAAAATACTTGTATAATAAGAACGAATTTATATAAACTATTAAAGGAATCTTTAATAAGCCAAGTTAATTAGTAACTTTATTAATAGTAGTAGAAATAATAATTCCTATGTTTATACTATTAATTATTCTATAGATCTTGGAAGTAAATATACTTTATGTAACTCTTTTGCACTTAGTTAAAGCCCAATAGATAATATTGCTTACTATTTTGCATAAGGTTTTATTTAAGTTTATCTCTTTTGTTAAAAGAATAATTATAAAGCTTAGTTGCAAGCTAAAGTTAATGTTGTTAGCAAATAAACTATTTGTAAAAATTGCTAACTTAGCTTTGCTTAAGTTAATAGAGATAAATTGTAGTCCCCTTTATAAATTGCCTATTTGCTACGCAAAACGCTTATTAAGCTTAGTATAGTTAGTTTCTTTAAGTTTCTAAAACTAAGCTACTATAAATAGGTTAAATATAGCTTTTAGTTAATAAATTAAAGCTAGGTAAGCTTTATAAGTATATTGTTTAGCGTATTTTTAAGTAGCGTTAGCAGTTTTAGTATTAATTATTATAATTTTGTTTTTTTAACTCTTTTATTATATAAAAATGTTTTTACCCTTAAGGCTAATATAAGTACTATTAAACTTAAGTGGGTTATTAGCTATAAGGTTTTACTTTAGCTTATACTAAATCTTCTTTTTTTAATCTTCTTAGCTAATAAGTTAAAAAACGTAAAAGTAGTAAATATTATTGTGTTATTAGTTTATATAGTTGTAATGCTAAATACCCCTTTTTTGTAGTAAGAATTAGTAATAAGAAAATATATGTTATATATAGAAGTTTTTATTTTAAGCATGTTAATATAATATCCCTAGTATATAGTAAACTAGTAAACTCTTGATTTTGCAACTTTATATAAAGGTTTAATTATGCGTATAATTATACTTAAAGAGTATTAATTACAAATTTCCTTAGGTAAATAAGCTAAAATAGTGCATTTTAGTTAAATTTTAAATTATAGGTATACTTGGGTAATATCCTAAACTTTAACTATTATATTGTAGATAATATGTAAAGTTGCCGCAATTGCTAAAATTAGGCATTAGCTAGCTTGTTGAATTGTAGGTAATTGCATAAGAATTTTTTTCTTTTCTTTATTGCTATATTTTTAAATAATTAGCCTTAACTTCTTAAAGAACTTTACGTCCTTTCCTTTAATCTCTTAGATTATTTATGCATTAAAAATACATATTTTGCTATGCTTTTTTTTATTAAACAATTTAAAAATAAAAATACTATTGCTAATTAGCTTTGTAATTTTTGTTATATTGAACTCTTCGAAGGGGTTTCCTAGGGAGTTAATTATTCCATTTTATTGCAACTTTAGAGTAAGTTTGTAGTTGTTTTTCTTTTTGTAAGTAAGAAACGTAACAAAAATAGGTGTAGGAAGCATAGTTAATAGAGTTGTTGCTATTTTTAGCTTGTTTTTTAACTTGGGAGGTTGTTTTCTTTATTATAAAATAAGTATAGCAATAGTTTTAACTACTAGTTTAGAATTTAATAGCGCTAATAGTATGTTTGCTTTGTTGTTGTGGGTTAAACTAGTATATAGATTGACAGCAGTGTAGGCCTATTACGTGACTAGCACGTAATTGGCGCTGTATATAAGTAGGTTGTCTCTAAAGGCGTAGCTTCGCTACTCCTTTCTCTTAGACAACACAGAGAAATACAACTACAACTACTACTTAACTTCCTACGTATACATATATAATTACTATACTAACACTAATTAATAGTTGCTTTTAATAGTAACTATAAATAGTAAGAAACGAAGAAATAAACGTTTTGCTTAGTAAAACTACGCTTTGTTCGAAGTTTTACAAAAGCAACTATACTTAAGCAAATTTAGCATTATAAAATACTTATCTTTGTATAAATTGTACGCTGCTATTGATTTGCAATCTTTTAACGATATTCTAGTTACCTACTCTATTTAAGCCTAAAATACTTTTCGTAAGAGCGTTAACTACGCTTTAGAAACCTACTACTTATCTTGCTATAAACTAGTAAACTACTTCCTCGTTACTAATTCCTTACTTGTGCTTTTAGCAAGCACCTTAAAAGAAGCTAGTTAATTATACCTTCGCGTACTAATAACTACCTTTTTTATTAATTGCGTTTATTTAATACACTAAAATTACTATATAACTAAAGAATTTGTAAAACTAGTAATTACTAAATCAATAGCCAACTACCTTTTGCACTCTACTTATACCCCACCTATTAAGCTATATATCGCTTAGTAGAACAAGGGACTTGCACTAACGGAAAATTTTACACTACAACCCTACCTATTTTTAACTACAACAACCTTGCACTAGTTTCTCCAAACCTACACCTTTTTACTTAACTACTTACTCCCTTAACTACACTCTTTTACATACCCTTACTACTTTTCAACTAGAGTTACCCTAGACTTTGCATTTAAATTAATTAAATTGATTAAAATTAATTAAATCGATTAAGTTTACTATAAGTCTACTAGAGTTACTCTAGATTCTACCTCTAAATCTTTTAAATCGATTAGATTAGCTAGAAGTCTACTAAATTAACTAAATTTTATCCAAAACTTGCAAAAGTTACTCTAAATTTTTCTATTAAATCAAGCAAATTAAGCAAAGTTTACTAAAAATAGTTGCTACTGCCTCGCTTAGGCCGTAGCAACTGCTTACAATTAACAAAATGCAAAATAGTATTTACTTTATTTGCTTACAAGTCTAAATATATTGTAACTCAAGGCTTTAAGGTATTCTTTCGCCTAGAAAAGGGTATACTAGCTAATACCTTGCAACGTAGATTGTTAACCGCGTATAGGTTTACAAGTGTAAAACGCTTAAAGAAGTTTTTAAGGACTTTAAAGAGAACTTCTACGAATAAACAAAAAACATATTTATAAAACTATACTAAGACATTGTACGAGAACTTAAAAAAACGCTATAAACCAAGGGAATTTATACTAGATTTTGCGAAGAAGTAAATTACAAGCACCTACTGCAAGTACTTATTATAGAAGACTTCCCGGAATTTCTAGACAAGGACTTAAAGTTTATCTGGGACGCGAAGGATACTATGTATTACTACGTGTTAAGTTTACAATTGTTAACTCTATTAAGAAGCTATAGCAAAAGCGATGCCTTTAATTTGCTTACTAACGAAGATATTAACAAGATTGTAGCTTAAATAGCGGTATAGTAAATTAAGCCTAAGACTAAAAGCAAGGAGAATACTTAATTATTTGCTGCTTTTAAACTTTCTCCTAGAGTTAACCTTATAGCTAGTAATAACTTACTAGCGCGCGCAAAAAGTAAGGCTTCGCTAGCAGCAGTTGAAGATAGACCCGCTACTATTAAATAGGGTAGAGACAATAGCTATATTGTAGATAAACGATATATACTTATAAACCTAGTAAATAAAAAGCTAACTTAACTATATAAACTTTTTAATATTGCTTGAGGTAACAATAATATATAGAGTATATAGTATATTGCTTAACTTGGGGCTTGTAAATAGCTAAATATATGTAATTTATACTTTATGTTGCTACTAAAACTAATAGACCTTGCGCCTTTTAAGGCGTTTACTATATTTAACTTTAGCAAGTACTACAAGGATAAAGATATATATACTAGTAAACTATACAATGTGTTTAATAACAAAGTTTGGATTTTTTTTACTATTTGTAATAACTTGGGTATTTTTGCAAATTAATTTAAGGCAGTATTTTTTTATATTTTAAAAAGTAAAGCGAAAACCTTTCATATATAGTATATTATACATTATAATAAATTTAGCAATATATATTTAAAGATTAAAACTAAATTTAATAATTATGCTAATTATATTAATTACTATATTAATTAAACTACTTTTACCTACATGAAGTTGTAACAAGAAAACCTTAATAAGAATAATACTTAGGTTTTTTAACTGCTAATTAATAAGCTAAGTATTTGCTATTAAGTTTTTAGATACTAGAAGTACGGCAATTAGCTTATATATAACAATTTATTTCGCGCTATTAAGAATGTTTTAGCCTTTGGTATAGCTTTATATAGCTTGCCTAACTCTATTAAGTAGTTATACTTAAATTTGCAAGTAGCACTTTAAGCTTATAAAAGCTAGTAACTAGACTTAAAGTAAGTGTTTTACACTAATAGCAACGCCGACAAGTATTGCGCTAACAACTCCACTGCTGCGGAGTATAAAGACTAGAACTAGTTTTTCTTTAACTACTATTACTATAGCGGCTAGCCTGGATATTGTAGTAACTTCCGCGGTAGATGAGGATTTAAGGGCTTTTTTTGAGGCAATAGCACCTTTCGCGATAATAGCAATTTTTAAAGCAATAGCTACAAAAGCTAATAAGGTTTTAGTAATAACCTGCTTAACTATAGTGGCTATAGTTGTGGATTTAAATTTAGTAATTGTTTTAGTGGCTATAGCAACTAATTTGGAATAAACAAAAGCTAAGAAAAGCACTGCTTTATTTGCAATACTAAGGGCTATTGGTTTTTTAACTACTCCTTCGAGGAACATAAATAGGTGTGTACTTAGTATTTTTTGTTTTAGAAAAACGAAAAGGAATAGCCGTTTAAGAATAACTATTAAGCGTATATTGTTAATATTAAAGGTAAACTACTTGCAAAGTAAGGCAATTTTATTAACCTTTGCAACAATAATAATATACTAACTTAATATTTTTAAACCTAGGCGTTTAATTACAAGAATACTATATATTTAATGGATTAAGCGTTTCTTTATTCTATAAACCTTTTTTTAGATAAATATACTAAAACAAGTATAAGCCTTGTTTAAGTTTTTATACTTAATAATTGCTATTTTTAATAATAATTTTAAAAAATTATTCCAAATACTAGTGCTATAGAGTATTTAACTAGCAGCTACAACTAGTTTCTAGTATTTAAGGAAGCAAACTTGTTTATTATTCTAAATACTTTACAAAGTGGTAAAGCGTTTATTAAGTTTGGTAATAAATTAAAGTTTGTTTTTTTCAAAACTATTACTATAAGAACTTTATTTAGCAATATAAAGTTTTACATTGTTAATATACTTACTTTGTTCCTATTATATATTTAAAATATAACTATACTAGGTATTTACTTTCGTAATACTATAAACGAAATTATGTAAAAGCAAAATGGAGTACTTAATTAAATATACAAGGTTATATAGAAATAGGGATATTTATAGTTTTTCGCTGCAAGTAGCTATAGCAAATACTAAATGCTATTTATAGAAGTTGAACTTTAACGTTTTTATTAATAGTTTAAATACTCTTTTACTAATTGTTTTTATTGTTTGCTTTTAAATACTAAATACTTTATTAAAACTTTCGTTTTGGAAGAGATTTTAAAGTTCTACTACTACTATTAACTTTATAATCTAGCTCTAAAGAAATTTAAATTTAATCTTAAAAATAATTTAAACTTTAACTACAAGGTTATAGTTAATATTATATACTTAATTTAAGCCTTAGTTTTGCACGTTGTTAATTTAGCAACCTTTTTTCAATTTAGGCATTTTCTTTTGTTTTTATCTATAAAGGATACTTAGAAAGCTTTGCATATAACTTGGATTAACTTATACCTAGGACCTTTAAACCAACTAGTTTATAATGCAGGAACTAACTTTGCTTTAGCAAACTTTCAAAGCGCTGCTAAGATTATAGAAATTATTTGTAAATAAGTACCTACGGAAGCCCATTAGTTAGTTAACAAGGTTAAATAATACTATACTCTATTTTAGTATGTATTTAAAATTCTATACGCTAACTTATAAGTAACGTATACTAAGAAAGCAATTTTATAGATAGTATTTAAGGCTGTTAATAATACAATAGGCCTAAATAGCTTAGTTTTTATATTTCTAGTTTTTAAGGCGTATTTGAGAATTGCTAAAAACTTTTTGCTTATATTATTTACGCTAGCGAGAGCTACGGCAATTTAGAAGGCTATAAAAGCATTGTATACACTTAACGCGCAATGCAGAGTTAATAACGCTGTTAATATGTGTAACAAACTCAACGTAAGTAATATGCTTTCTCTTCTACTATAGTTAAATGTACGCGTGTAGCGCAAGAAAAAGGGATAGCAAGGCCTATACAAGCTTATTGCTACCAATAGCTATAATATAACACTGGATTTTTTAAATAAACTAATTATTTTTTAATTTACTTAAGTTAAAGAGTATTATTAACATTAAGTTAAAAATAACGCTGCTAACTAGGTTATTAATAACAATAACGAGGTAAATATGCTATTGGCGCTATTGGATTTTAAACTAGTAGTTAGAACTATTGCTATATTTACTTTATAACGAAAAGAAAAGCCTTTTAGATTAAAGAATAAGCTAAAGATAGCAATAACTCTATTTACTACGCTTTCTGCACTTGTTTTTGTTACGTTTTTTACTTAAAAAAAGAAAGATAACTATAAACTTGCTTTAAAGTTGCAACGAGATAAAGTAATTAACTCCCTAGAAGACTCTTTTAAAGAGTTCGATATAGCGAAAATTACAAAGCTAATTAGTAATAGTATTTTTATTTTTAAATTATTTAACGAAAAGAAGTATAGTAAAACGCGTATTTTTAACGTATAAATAGTCTAAAAGATTAAAAGAAAGAACGTAAAGCCTTTTAAGAAGTTAAAGCTAATTATCTAAGGATATAGTAATAAAAAAAAAAGAAAATCCTTATACAATTACCTAT
Source organism: Diaporthe helianthi (assembly GCA_001702395.2). NCBI lineage: Eukaryota > Fungi > Ascomycota > Sordariomycetes > Diaporthales > Diaporthaceae > Diaporthe > Diaporthe helianthi. The sequence goes on along the minus strand of MAVT02000913.1, from coordinate 10,281 downwards.
AGTTTAACAAGCTAGCTAACGACTAATTTTAGTAATTGCAGCGACTTTGCGCATTGTTTACAATATAATAGTTAAACTTCGGGATGTTACCCAGGTATACCTATAGTTTAAGATTTAACTAAAATGCATAGTTTTAGCTTACTTATTTAAGGAAATTTGTAATTAATACCCTTTAAGCACAATTATGCGCGTAATTAAACCTTTATATAAAGTTGCAAAGTTAGAAGTTAACTAGTTTGCAATATATTAGGGATATTATATTAACGTGCTTAAAATAAAGATTTTTATATATAACTTATATCTTTTTATTATTGATTTTTACTATAAGAAGGGGGTATTTAGCATTATAGCTATATAAACCAATAATATAATAATATTTACTACTTTAGTGTTTTTTAACTTATTAGCTAAAAAAATCAAAGAAAAAAAGATTTAGTGTAAGCTAAAGTAGAATCTTATAGCTAACAACCTATTTAAGTTTAACGATGCTTGTATTAGTCTTAAAGGCGAAAATATATTTATATAGTAAAAGGGTTAAAAAGATAAAATTGCAATAATTAATATAAAAACTGCAAACGCTACTTAAAAGTATACTAAATAGCGTGCTTGTGGAGCTTATCTAGCCTTGATTTGTTAATTAAAAACTACGTTTAACTTATCTATAGCAGCTTAGTCTTAGGAACCTAAAGAAACTAACTACACTAAGCTTAATAAGTATCTTGCATAGCAAATGGGCAATTTATAAAAAAGATTGTAATTTGTTTCTATTAACTTAAGTAAGGCTAAGTTAGTAATTTTTACAAATAGTTTATTTGCTAACAACGTTAACTTTAGCTTGCAATTAAGCTTTGTAATTATTCTTTTAATAAAAGAAATAAACTTGGATAAAACCTTATGCGAAATAGTAGGCAATATTATTTATTAGGCCTTAACTAAGTGCAAAAGAGTTACACAAAGTGTGCTTATTTTCGAGATCTACGGAATAGTTAATGGTGTAGATATAGAAATTGTTATTTCTACTACTATTAACAAGGTTACTAATTAACTTGGCTTACTGAAAATCCCTTTAATAGTTTGTATAAATTTGTTCTTGTTGTACAAGTATTTTGTAAAGTTGGGAACTACAAAGGAAAAGCGCTTAATAATTAACGTAATAGCTTTGCGTTAGTTCTACAAGTAATATAAGATTAACGAGATTTGCTATATTTATAGCAACAATAACCCAGCTAATAGCTTTATAAAAGCAATACTAAATAAGGCTTTTAAGAAGCTAATTACTAATAATAAGTTAAGGATTTAAATTTAAGCTTATGTTAATTATAAAAAGCTTAACATTGCGCTTACCTAAGTATACTCCTACTAGAAAACAAAATCTATAAGAAAAAACTATAAGAAAATAATAACTTAAAATAATTAAGTTTGTTAAAGTAATAAAAAAAATAACAACTAAAAACAAAGATAATATTAAAACTATTAAGATTATAGCTAAAAGATTTAGCAAAAGTTTAAATCTATATTTTAATAGTTACTTGCGTTTTACTTTATAGAACTACGCAATTAGCTTTTAATTAATTTTACATTACTCTTAAAGGCAAACCTTATAGTTTATATTTTAACTAATAGCTTATACTAGCGAGGTTGGAAAGTATGTATATTATCCACTATTATATAGGTACTTAAGTTACTAGTTTGTATTTTGCAAGCGTCTTTGGCTAGATTTCGCGATTTTAGCTCCTATACAACGTTTTTCTAATATGTATTCTTTTAAGGTAACTATTTTCCTTAGCGTAACTATACTAGCAGCGAGTGCTAGCGCTAATATACAAATTGGATTTATCTATCCAATCTAGTTTATTATTGGGCTAATTGTTGTTTAATTTAGTCTTTTAGTCCTGTGGTTTATTTACATTAGCCTATAAGCAATAGAGCTAGTACTTTATACGTGTATAGTTTTTAGAATCTTTAAGTATCTAAAGCGATAAGTTTAAAGTCTTAAAGTTTGCTCCTAGGAATAAATTGTATATATAATTAGTGGTTGGGATTCTAGTAGTAAAAGAGGATTGCTCTAGCGAAACGCACAAACTAGCTACTTTTGATAATAACTATAGCATTTTTAATATACTTTTATTTGATAGTAGGATAGCGCAAGGGGATACTTTAGGGTATATAATTGGAAATGCAAGGGTTTAACTTTTAGAGAGGGAATTTATTTTCTTTTATTTTTTATTTCGACTTTTAGGGCGTATTACGCTATAATAAAAGACTGCTAGTATAGGTTAAACTAGTACGTAGATTGATAGCAATGTAGGCCTATTACGTAACTAGCACGTAACTAGCGCTGCACATAAGTAGGTTGTTTTTGAAGGCGTAGCTTCGCTACTTCTTTCTCTTAAACAACACAAAGAAATACAACTACAACTACTACTCAACTTCCTACGTATACATACGTGATTATTGTACCAATAGTTGTTGTTATTAATAACCTAGTTAGCAGTATTATCTTTAATTTAACATTAGTAATACTCTTTAACTTAAGTAGATTAAAAAATAACTAGTTTATTTGGGAGATTTAGTGTTATGTTGTAGCCGTTAATAGCAATAAGCTTATATAGGTTTTACTATTTCTTTTTCTCGCGCTATACTTGTATATTTAATTGTAGTAAAAGAGAAAGTATATTGCTTACGTTAGGTTTATTACATATATTAACAGCGTTGTTAATTCTATGTTGCGCGTTAAATATATGTAGCACTTTTATAGCCTTTTAAATTACTATAGCTTTTGCTAGCGTAGATAGTATAAACGGAGAATCTTTAGTAATTCTTAGATATGCTCTAAAAACTAGAAGTATAAGAACTAGGCTATTTAGGCCTATTGTATTGTTAATAGCTTTAAATGCTATTTGTAAGATTGCTTTTTTAGTATATATTGCTTGCAAGTTAGTATATAGAATTTTAAATGCACGCTAGAGTAGAGTATAGTATTGTTTAACCTTGCTAACTAACTAATAAGCTTTTGTAGGTATTTGTTTACAGGTAATTCTTATAATCTTAGTAGTATTTCGAAAATCTACTAAAGTAAAGTTAGTTTTTATATTGTAAACTAGTTAGTTTAAAGGTTTTAGGTACAAGTTAATCCAAGCTATATGCAAAGCCTTTTAAATATCCTTTGTAAATAAAGATAAAGGAAAACGTTTAAATTAAAAAAAGGTTACTAAATTAATAACGTATAAAACTAGGGCTTAAATTAGGTATATAATATTAACTATAACCTTATAGTTAAAGTTTAAATTATTCTTAAGGTTAAATTTAAATTTTCTTAAAGCTAGATTATAAAATTAAAAGTAGTAGTAAAACTTTAAAATTTCTTTTAAAATAGAAGTTTTAATAAAGTGTTTAGCGTTTAAAAGTAAATAATAAAGATAATTAGTAGAAGGGTATTTAAATCGTTAATAAAGATATTAAAGTTTAACTTTTGTAAATAGTATTTAGTGTTCGCTATAGCTACTTGTAGCAAAAAACTATAAATATCCCTATTTCTATATAACCTTGTATATTCAATTAAGTACTCTATTTCGCTTTTGCATAATTTTGTTTATAGTATTACAAAAGTAAATACTTAGTATAGTTATATTTTAAACATATAGCAGGAACAAAGTAAGTATATTAACAATATAAAACTTTATATTACTAAATAAAGTTTTTATAGTAATAGTTTCGAAAAAGATAAACTTTAGTTTATTACTAAACTTAATAAATGCTTTACTACTTTGTAAAATATCTAGAATAATAGATAAATCTGCTTTTTTAAGTACTAGAAACTAGTTATAGCCGCTAATTAAATATTTTACAGTACTAGTATTTAGAATAATTCCCTAAAATTGCTATTAAAAATAGCAATTATTAAATACAAAAACTTAAGCTAGGCCTATACTTGTTCTAGTATATTCATTTAAAGAAGGATTTATAGAATAAAGAAATACTTAATCTATTAAATATATAGCGTTTTTGTAGTTAAACACCTAGGTTTAGAAATATTAAGTTAATATATTGTTATTATTGCAAAAATTAATAAAATTGCTTTGCTTTATAAGTAGTTTGCTTTTAATATTAACAATATACGCTTAATAGTTAGTTTTAAATAGTTATTCCTCTTTATCTTTTTAAAACAAAAAATATTAAGTACGCGCTTATTTGCATTCTTTAAAAAAGTAGTTAGAAGACTAATAACCCTTAGTATTGCAAATAAAGCAGCGCTTTCCTTAACTTTTATTTGTTTTAAATAAGTTGCTATAGCTACTAGAACAATTACTAGATCTAAATCTATAATTATAACCGCTATAGTTAGGCGAGTTGTTATTAAAGCCTTATTAGCTTTTGTAGCTATTGCTTTAAAAGTTACTATTACTGCAAAAAGTACTATTACCCTAAAAAGAGCCTTTAAATCCTTATCTATTGCGAAAGTTACTACAATATTTAGGTTAGCCGCTATAGTAACAGCAATTAAAGAAGAACTAGTTTTAGTTTTTATACTCTATAGTAATAAAGTTATTAGCGTAATACTTGTTAACATTACTATTAGTATAAATTACTTGCTTTAAGTTTAATTGTTAGCTTTTATAGGCTTAAAGTACTGCTTGCAAATTCAAGTATAACTACTTAATAGAGTTAGGCGAGCTATATAAAGCTATACTAAAAGCTAGAACGTTCTTAATAGCGCAAAATAAATTATTATACATAGACTAATCGCTATATTTCTAGTATCAAAAAGCTTAATAGTAAATACTTAGCTTATTTATTAATAGTTAAAAAACTTAAGTATTATCCTTATTAGAATTCTCTTATTATAACTTTATATAAGTAAAAGTAGTTCAATTAATATAGTAATTAACGTAGTTAGCGTAATTATTAAATCTAGTTTTAATTTTTAAGTATATATTACTAAATTTGTTGTAATGTATAATATACTATATATAGAAGGTTTTTGCTCTACCTTTTAAAATGTAAAGAAATACTGCCTTAAACTAATTTGCAAAAATACTTAAGTTATTATAAATAGTAAAAAAAATCCAAACTTTATTATTAAATACATTATATAGTTTACTAGTATATATATCTTCGTCCTTATAGCACTTGCTAAAATTAAATATAGTAAATACTTTAAAAGGCGTAGGGTTTACTAGTTTTAGTAGCAACGTAAAGTATAGATTGTATATATTTAGCTATTTACAAGCCTTAAGCCAAGCAATACGCTATGTACTCTATATATTATCATTGCCTTAAGTAACACTAAAAAATTTATATAGTTAAGTTAGCTTTTTACTTGCTAAATTTATAAGTATATATTGTTTATTTACAATATAGCTATTGTTTCTACTCTATCTAATAATAGTAGGCCTATTTCTAGCCACTACTAATAAAACCTTACCTTTTGCGCGCGCTAGTGGATTATTACTAGCCGTAAAACTAACTTTGGGAGAAGGTTTAAAAGCAGCAAATAGTTAAGCATTCTTTTTACCCTTAGTTTTAAGCTTAATTTGTTATATAGCTATTTTAGCCACAATCTTGTTAATGTTTTTATTAGTAAGTAGATTAAAGATATTGCCTTTACTACAGCTTCTTAATAGAGTTAACGATTGTAAACTTAGTACGTAGTAATACACTGTATTCTTTGGGTTTTAGATAAACTATAATTCTTCGTTTAGTACTTTTAAGAACTTCTTTTTAGCTAGCAGTTGTAGTAGGTATTTAAAGTTTACTTCGTAACGATCTCTAGTATAGATGCTTTTAAACTATATTATTCTTTTTAGTTCCCTTACAAGGTTTTAATAAAGTAAAGTAAATATCTCCTTTGTTTACTTATTAAAGTCTTCTTTAAAATCCTTAAAAACTTCTTTAGGCGTTTTACGCTTGTAAACCTGCGCTTAATTAACAATCCACGTTGCAAGGTATTCTTTAGTATACCCAACCTTTAGTATAAGAACACCCTAAAGCCTTGGGTTATAGTGTTCTTAAACTTATAAACGAATAAAATAAGTATTATCTTGCATTTTGTTAATAGTAGGGGGTTGCTGTAGCCTAGGTGAAGTAGCGGCAGCTATTTTTTAGTAGATTTTGCTTAATTTAATAAAAGAATCTAGGGTAATTTTTGCAAATTGTTAATAAGCTTTAGTTAATTTAGTAAACTTCTAGCTAATTTAGTTAATTTAAAAGTAAAATTTAGAATAACTTTAATAAACTTGCAATAAACTTAATTAATTTAAATGCAAAGTCTAAGGTAACTTTAGTTAAAAGGTAGTAAGGGTGCGTAAAAGAGTATATTTAAAAGAGTAGGTAGGTAAATAAAAAGGTATAAGTTTAAAGAAACTAGTATAAGGTTATTGTAGTTGGAAATAAGTAAAGCTATAGTATAGAATTTTCCGTTAGTGCAAGTTCTTTGTTTTGCTAAGCGGTATATAGCTTAATAAATAGAGTGTAAGTAAAGTGCAAAAAGTAGTTAGCTACTAATTTAGTAGTTACTAGTTTTGCAAATTCTTTAATTATATAGTAATTTTAGTGCGTTAAAAGAATATAATTAACAAAAAAGGCAGCTACTAGTACGCGAAAGTATAATTAACTAGCTTTTTTTAAGGTATTTGCTAAAAGTATAAATAAGGTATTAGTAATAAAGAAGTAGTTTATTAGTTTGTAGGAAAACAAGTAGTAGGTTTTTAAGGCGTAATTAACGCTTTTGCAAAGAGTATTTAGGCCTAAATAGAGTAAGTAGCTAGAATATTGCTAGAAAATTATAAATTAATAGTAGTATATAATTTATATAAGGATAAGTATTTTATAATGCTAAATTTACTTAAGTATAGTTACTTTTGTAAAACTTTAATAGAATATAGTTTTACTAAGTAGAATATTTGTTTTTTTATTCTTTACTATTTGTAGTTACTACCAAAAGCAACTATTAATTAGTGTTAGTATGGTAATTATGTATGCATACGTAGGAAGTTGGGTGGTAGTTGTAGTTGTATTTCTCTGTTTTTCGTTTAAGAGGAAGGAGTAGTAAAGCTACGCCTTCGAAAACAACCTACTTATGTGCAGCGCTAGTCACATGCTAGTTACGTGATAGGCCTGCACTGCTGTTAACCTACGTACTAGTTCAACCCACAATTATACCTAAATATATAGGATCTATTTACTATATTATTAGCTTTATTATTAAGCTTATTAGGGTATATTAAGTTTAACTTATTTTAAATAAATTTATTTAAGTGTTTAGAATTTATATTTTAAAGTATTAACATTTCTAGTTTCTATATATTAAATATATTCTTAATAAACTTTTTAAGGTTTTAGCTTATAAATACTTTATATAAAACATCTCCCCTAAGTATATATAATTAATATATATTTTTAAGAAGTACTTCTTCTATAAAAAAAGGCTTATTTTATTAGTAGGATATTTTTATAATATATAAGTAACTTATTTTATATATATTAAGTATTAACTATTTATATTCTTTAAGTTTCTCTACTAAGTTAGAACTGCAGTAAGTATCCTAGAGGGACAAGATACAATATATTTTTTTAAATAAACACTTTTTTTTTTTACATAATTATAAATTAAAACTAAATCTTTAACTTTTAATAACTTTAGTTTAGTTAAGCTAGCTTTATAAGTATAGCTAGCTAGCTTTCTTTTATATACTACTACTAACTATATTACTTTAGTAATATTATTAGCTTTAGCTTAGAGTATTTAAATCCTTTCTTTTAGTATATTTTTATTAATTAACTAGCTAACTAGGTCTAAACTTACTATATTAGAATTTTAATTTTAAGAGAAATAATTAGTTTTTATTTATAAATTAGATAGAATAGTATATAGCTAAAAGATACTTATATAAAGTTATAGTTTATAAATAAAACTAACTTTAGGTACTCCTTTTATTTACCTTCTTTATATATAAGTTTAGCTAGTACCTAGGAGATTAGAAAGTAGATAGTTTTAATTAGTCTTTATATTTATAAGTTATATAAGAATACTACTACCCTAAGTATACTTAATAACTTAAAGATACTAGTAAATTTACTTTTATTTTCTAGTTTACTACTAATTAATACCTTTAGTAAGTACTTATATTTAAGTAAGATATTTTAAATAAAGAAGTCTTTTAAGCCTTTTAATATTATACTAGTTAGGGTATATATAAAAGAGTATTCTATTAGATTATATTAGGCTTTTACTAAGTACTTATATTTACTATATTCTAGTATATATTGGATATTAATATATACTATTTGAAATAGCTAACCTAATTATATAGAAATAACTCCCTTTCTCTATATATATATAGAAAAATATATATATAGTAAATAAAAAGAAATAGCTTTTAATATATTAGTATATAGATACTTCTCGTAAGAAAGCTAGTATATATAAGAGATTATAAAATCTTTACTATTATAGCTAAATTTAATGTAATAATTATAGATAATTTTATTATAAAAGTTAATATTATTAATTATTTACTAATAAAGCTAGCTTTTTTTATATAGTACTAAAGAGTATTATTTATTACCTAAAATTTAGTAGCTTCCTTTTTAAAGGCCTTAACT
>MAVT02000912.1:0-19285 GCA_001702395.2 Diaporthe helianthi | reverse complement strand
TACTAGTAATTATACCTAACGAATATACACGTTATTACAATTCTAATTCTTCTTTTTTACGTTATCTATAATGCCACTACGAAAAAAAACCTTCCAAGCAAGCCCTGCGCTAGGAAGCTTAAGCATTATTTAACAAAAAAAAGCTTTACGCCTGCAAAAGGAAAATCTCTATTTACAAAAATAGCTAGAACTCCTTCGCAATACCTAAACGCCCCCTAAATAATAACTAAAAAACTTAAAGCTTATAAATATTGCTACTTTACTTATAAGCTATAATCTATAGTAGTATAATAGCTAGATAATAAACTTTAAATGCGCTTACATTTTATAGCTATAATCTCTCTATAATAACTATATAAAGGTTATTTACGCTTTAGATTATATAAATAAGGAATACTAAAACTAATAAAATACCTATATAAAATCCAAGATTTAAAAACAAAAAAACAACAATAAGAATTTAGTTTTTGTTTTAACTACTACTTATAAAAGAAATTTCGCAAGTTTAATATTAATTACAAGAAAAACCCCTAGAATATTACAAGCTTTATTTAAACAATTCTAAATAACGCCTATTAAAAAGAACAACAGAATTTATAGAGTTTTTACTAGTACCTTGAAACGCTAAAGTTAAAATAAAAGCCTTATAGCAATGCAAAAAAGGCTAATTTCTTTCTTTTCTAACTTTTTGTCTAGCTATTAAGCTACATTTGTGCTAACTACGCTATAGCTATGCCCAAAAAGCAAGACAATATAGTTTATATTACTTAAGCTATTTGGGTAAGTATACCTAAGAAAATACGAAAGCAAAAACATAAGGAAATAACTTTAAGGAAAAAGAGAGTATTGAAAAACCCTAATAAGAAGTTTAAAAATAAGCTCTTCGAGGAGCCTATAAATTAGAGAAAAGGAAATTTTAGCTAAGGCTAAAGCAAAAAGTAAGCTTTCTAGTTTAAAGGGCGCGCGCGTAAATTACTAAATTAGCCTTCTTAAAAGGCTTAAAGAAGTACTAATAAAAACCCCTAACAATAGAATTCTTTTAATAAATAAGGTAAATATATTTAATACTTTTGTTATAGTAATACTTATTATTATTTAAATAATTGCTTTACTCCCCTTATTATTAAAGCTTAAGTAAGCTAAATTAAAAGACGCAGTAGCTTCTAATTACAAAGTTATTGTTAAAGCTAAGAATCTTGCGGTAAATATAATCCTATAAGTAGATTTAACGCCGCTAGGGTTTACTTTATTAACTATATACTAAAGGAAGAATAAATACACTTGGGGAAAAAGATAGTAGAAATTAAAAAAACGTTTGTAATTTTAAGCTAAGTAGCTACAAAAAATAGTTACAAAAGAGTAAAAGTTAATTTAAATATATAAACTACAATAAATCTCGTAAGTATTTTATTTATTAATTGTTATAAACTTAAAAAAATCCCAAAAACACTTTATTTCTATTATTAGAGTTTAGCATATTAATATACTAACGTTTAAAGCTTATAAGGTTTCTTTATTACTAAAAGATTGTTATAAAAATAAAACAAAAAAGGTTTAGTACTATATTGTAGTAAAATGCAAGCGCGCTAAATCTACCTTATTATTGGGGATACCTAGCCTAAAGGCCTTCTACCTTGGCATAGAATTTACCCTAAAAAACTAATAGCTAAAGCAAGAATACTCGCGTCCTTAAGAATAAACTTTATAAGCGTTTTACAAAAAGTTAAAAAAGTCTACTATATACTACGCCCTTCTTTTTACTAAAGAGCTAATAAAGCCTAGTCTAAGCTTTAATAATAACTCCTAAAACCCAAGGAGAATAAATAACGCTCTAAAGCCCGCCTTTAATCTATTACAAATTTACCCACGATTAAAAAAGACGAAGGATTTCTTTCAAAAGAAGAAAGCAAAAGAATTACCGCCCCGTTAAGTAGCTAATTATACTATTAATTTAGTCCTAAGGACTTTACCCCTATTTCTTCTACTTTATCTATTATTATAGTTAAAGCTTAAAATCTTGTAAGATTAGCTAGATAAATCCCTCGCAAATAAGCAGATTAAGCTTAGCAAGAGTTTAGCTAGTGCCCTAGTCTTGTTTGCGCTAAAGAAAAATAGTACTTTTCGCTTTTGCGTTAACTACTAAGCACTTAATAAAATTACAATAAAAAACTACTACTTACTCCCCTTAGTGTCCAAGATTATAAACCGCCTTGCAGGTGCTTAATACTTCTTAAAAATCGATCTTACTAATGCATATTACTAGATTCGCATCTAAGAAAAGGACAAATAAAAAACTGTATTCCAAACACAATATAGTTACTATAAATTCACTATTGTGCCCTTTAAGCTTACAAATGCACTAGCAACTTTCTAGTTTTTTATTACTAAAGTCCTTAGCGATTATATTAACGTATATATAATTATTTATTTAAATAATATCCTTATTTTTTCTACTAATAAGAATAAGTATAAAAAATACCTTTAAACTATTATTAATTCCCTTATAATAGCAAATCTATTTAATAATCCTAAAAAGTGTAGTTTTTTTAAATAAAACATTAAGTTTCTTAGGTTTATTATTAACTATAAAAGTATCTAAATAAACCTTAATTATATTAAAACTATCTAAAAATAGCTTATACCCTAGAGTTTTAGGGATATTTAAATATTCTTTAGCTTTTATAACTTCTATTAATGTTTTATTAAAAAATACTTAAAGATAGCGCGCTTACTAAACAAATAGTTAAAAAGTATAAAGAATAGCTAAAAGCTAAAAGGAATTAATCTTTTTTCCTTTAAATATAAAAGCACCTAAAGAGCGTTTAAGAAACTAAAAACTAAGTTTTAATAAGCCTTTTTTCTTCGCTATTACAACCCCTTGCTTTCTACCTAAATAAAGTGCAATGCATTTAATAAAGCATTTATAGCTATTATTTTGCAATACTACTTGTTAAATAAAAAGCTAGTTTAACACTTAATTGCGTTTTAATTGCAAAAGTTCTTAGGTATAAAAATTAACTAGTTTACTTATAATAAAAAGCTAAATACTATTATTAAAAGTTTTAAATACTAAAGATAGTACCTTAAGGGTATTTGCAAGCCTATTACTGTTTTAATGGATTACTATAACTTTAAGGGGTTTATATCCCAACGGGAATTAATACAAAAGCAAATACAATAGTTAATATACTTTGCTAAGCTTAACTTTGCTATAAAGCACTACTTTAGAAAAATAAACTTTATGGATATGCTATTGCAAAGGCTAAACTATTTGTTAGGCAAAAAGCTTATAAATTTGGGATAAATTTTAACGTTAGAATTAAAGATAGCTATAGCTATAGGGAAAACCTTGCAAGGTTTTCCCAAAAACTAGTCCGCTATGGCAATTTTAGTTAAAGTAATCCTTATAAAGGCGAAAACATATAGTAAACCTACTTTAATATTATATTAGCTTAACTTTGCGGAATTATTGCTGCAGCAAGTTATTTTAAAGGTTTAAACTTAAGTATATGCTTTAAGCATTAGTATAATGTGCCTAAAGCCTTGCTCTTTGCTTCTAGAGTTAATATAAAAAGCTTAAGATTTAAACTTAAACATTTAGCAAGAAGTTTAAAAAAGTAATCCAACTCAAAAGAGTTAATAGGTTTTAAATATAAAATCTAAAATGGGCTATTATATTAGAAGGAATATATATATATACTAGATTAAAAAGCGTTATAACAAGAAATTTTGCGAGTTTACTATAATAAGCTTTTAAGTAGCTATTAGGGGTAAATAAAAACTTAAGATTTAGTTAAATAATATTTTTACTAGCTAGGTTTAAAGGCTATAGTAATAGAGTATATGCGCTTTTGCGTAACGTGCTAATGTAACTTGTTATTGCGCTATTATTTATATAACAAGCTTGCTTTACTTTTAATCTTACTTTAATTAATGTAAAAACTAAGTATAGACTTTATTACGGGGTTCTTTGTTACTATTATAAATAGAAGAAAGGTTAACGTAATCCTAGTAATTGTTGACTAATTTAGCAAAATAAGCTTTTTCTTTGCTATAAGTAGTATAATAAACGCTGTAAAACTAGCTATAATTTTCTACAAGGAAATTAAATGCAAGTATAGCTTGCCTCGCGGGATTATAAGTAATAAAGGTATAGTATTTATAAGTGCTTTTTAGAGAATGTTAAGCTAGTAGGGGGAGATTAAGAATAAATTTACTATTGCTTACTACTCGTAGAGTAATAGCTAAATAAAATGGATAAACTAAACGCTAGAGTATTATTTGCAAAGATTCATAAGTAATAACTAAGCGAACTAGCTAAACTTTCTACATATTATTTATTTTATATACAACTTAGTAGAAAACGCTTTAATTGAAAAATCCCTATTTATAGCTTTTTATAGGTATAAGTTATTATTTTGGGTGCTATAAGAGTCTTAGCTTGCTAAAGATAGTATACTACGGAGAAAGGTACTAGTAGTTTTTGAAAAACTAGAGAAACTAGCTTAAATTTATAAAAATTGCGAAATAGTTTAAAAAGATATAGTTAAAGTGTAGGCAAAGGCTTACAATAAGCGCTATAAACCTATAAAGTTTAAAATAGGGGAATAAGTTTTGTTATTAATAAAAAACCTAGCTTTAAAGCATAAAAAACTTGCTCTAAGGAGGATTAAACTTTTTCAAATTGCTTATCGCTAAGGAAAGCAAGCCTATGGTTTTACCCTCCTTAAGAAGTACAACTAAATCTATAACGTTTTTTATATAAGCTTCTTAAAATTATAGAATAAACAAGAAAAAGGCAAACTAGTAGGAATTAATAACAACCTCCTTAACCTTAAAGATATTAACGCTAAATAGGAATTAAAAAAAACTTAAAGATTATTAAAAGATTAAGGGCACTACTTACTACTTAGTAAAGTAGAAGGGATAACTTAGCAAATATAATTCTTAAGTCTTTAAAAAGGATATATTAGCGAACTAAGTAATTAGGGCCTATTAGAAATAACGTGGCCTATAGCACTAGCGCTAAAGAGCAAATAATAGCTTAAGGAAAGGTAGATAAGGATAAATAAGCTGTAATAAAGACGAGGTAATTGAATAATGGGGATATAAAGAGCTACCAAGCACTATATAAATGCCTATATAAGTAAGATAACAAGGATATAAACAGCCAAAGGATAGAATTATAATTACAATAAAGAAATGTTTAAAATTAATATATATTTAATTAAAAAAATAAAGGCCTTTAAAAAGGGTATTAGGACTATTATAACTAATCCTAGAGTTAACTTTAAAAAAGTAAAGTTTGCGCAAATAACTTTTAAATTAGCATTGCTACTATAGTATAGTTTCCTTAAACATCTCCTATAGTAATATAATTTACATTTTATACATTATCTTCTATAGTAGTAAAAGAAAACTCTTTAGCTAATTACTAAATACTTTTTAAATTATATTTTAGATTTTTTTAAAAAAGCCTTATACAAAAGCGTACTACACTAGGAACTTATTATTAGCGGGTATAAGCTAGACTATAGAATAATGGCTATTAATTAAGTTGTTTATAAACTTCTCTTGTAGTTTATTATAAGATAAAAAAGTAATAAAGTTTACTAAGCGCAAAGGAAAGGTATTAGCTAGGGCCTATAAGCAAAAAAAGCTAGCTTTTATAATAGCTAACTCTTGCTTATATATTAGAACTAAAATACAAAGGGATAAAAAACAATTTATATCTATCTCGATTAAAAACTACTTTTCGTTCCTAGCGCTCGTAAACTAGGGATTTAAAACGGATTTCTTAAAGGCTTATACCTTAAAGGGGCTGTTTATCGAAAAACTACTTAATATATAGGCTAGGCGCAGCTAGAAAATGGATAAATAGCTTTCTTGTATAATTAATATAGGCGGATTAGCACTTTATTAAAGGCTAATTAAGACTGCCTAAGTAAAGTACAAGTTGGCTATAGAACTAACAATTAATAAATTACTTTATTAAGTGTTAACAACGCTTGTACTACTTACTACTAAATGTATATACTATAACATAAGGCAAATAGTGCATCTTTATATAATAATTGTAGTAGAATTAACTAGTATTTATAATTACGCAAGGGATTAGCTTTATTAAGCGCGGGACTAGGTTTTTATGCTATTTAAAGAAATAATAAAAATAGTAGTTATAGAATATACGCGCTATAATAGTATATTGCTAAGCTATATAGTGTTTTTTGTAATTTAAAATATTTTAAGCAAACCTTGCAATTTTAGTAATAGGGCTGCAAACAAGCTCCTAGAAAGGAGGAGTTATATAGCTTCGCACTTTAGTAGGAATATTGCTACAAACAAAATTAAGCAAGGGCACTAGGGTTTCTTTTAGGGTTTAAGGAACTACTAAAAAGCTTTTCTTCAAAAGGCTTAAAAGTACTTTAGTAGTTATAGCTTTAGCTTGCTACCTTTAAAAAGTTTTTAGGGTTTTTGGTATAGCGATAGTTTACTTATTAAAGCTACCTTGTATAGCAAGTAGTAAATTTATAGCTATTATATAGATAAGTTGCTAATTACAATAATTGCAAAAAGTAGAATTAAATAAAGTAGGCAAAAGCTTAATTTTCTTGCTAAAAGGATTATTATTATTATTTTCCTTAATTATAATAGGAATTAAACCCCTAGCTACTTAAAAACCCCGTATAGTTGGGTAATTACAACTAATTCTAAACAAAGCTGCAAAAGCGCTACTAAACTTTGTAAAAAGCTAGGTAATATTAAAAGAAACTAACAACTTGCAATAGCAAAAAAAAGGGTTAATAAAGTTCTTCAAATTTTTTTTAAAAAAAACAAATAAATCTAATAATATAAGTTAGTAAAGCCTAGTTGTAAAAACGCAGGTACATTAAAAAAGTTATTATTCTTTAACAAACAACTACTTTTCTTACAACTACAATTAAAGCGAAAGTTATTATTAAAAAAAAACACAAAGTATAATAAAAGTAGTAGTAAAAAAAACAAATAAAAAAAGGAAAAATTAATTAAAAAAAAGGCAATAAACTAACTAATACTAAGAGTTAAAAGGTAGTAGTTATTATTAGTTAAAGAAAAAGTTAAAGTTTAAAGAGCTAAACGCTTAAAGTTTTATAAATAGCCGGGTAGCTTGTGTACGCTAAATTTACTAGTAAATTAATACTAAAGGCTATGTAAGTTACTGAAAAATAATAACTAGGTAAAAAAGTATAAGGGCGTACTACCCAGGGGAAGGTATAATTATAATAACTAGTTAGCGGTAGCTCTAGCTCTTTTCTAGTTACTATAAGTAGTAGCCCCCGCAGGCCTAAGAAACAAGGGCTAAAGGGGGCAAGAATTAGTCTTGCACCTTTACCACACCTAGTGGTACCTCTTCTTTAAACCTTCTACTAGTAATTATACTTAACGAATATATACGTTATTACACTTATAAACCTTTAAAAAATAACTCTAAGCTAAAGAAACCTAATACATTATAAGAAGTTATATAATTAGTAAGCTAATACTTATAGCCTTTAATTTAAGCTAAAAGCTAACTTTTAAAAATATTAAAATATAATTTCTTATAAACTATAAAGTAATATTTTATAAGAAGAGTATTACTTTCTTAGAAAAAGTTAAATTACTTATTTAAATAAAAATAGAGTAATATAAGAACTATTTACTTATTCTTTTACTCTTAGTTTATAGCTTTATTGTTAAGGATATAAAAGCTATTAAGTATATTTTAACTATATTAAATAATAATATAAATAGTAGGAAGAGGGGGATAAAAGTACCTTTAAAGAGTTACTACTACTATAAGTATAGAGACATTAAGTCTTTATATATAGCTTATATACTCCTAAAGAAGAATCTAATAGTAAAGATGCGTAATAAAAGAATAGTAGGGGGAAGATAGAGGGGGAGGAAAAATATAGTTATAGCTAAAGCTATAAAGCTTTTATATATAGCTATAAGTTATAAAATTTCGAATAATATCTAGCTTATATTATAATAAAACTAAGACGTTAAGGAAGCCTTAAGCAATAAGTAATATTAAATAGTTAAAAGCTTTAAAGGCTATAAGTAGTTTATATATAGCCTTAGCTAGTTGCTTATCTAGTATATATCTAGCCTAATACAGCTATAATAATTAAGATAAAGTCTTTTAATATTATATTGATTTCAAATACTAAGTATTTAAGCGTTTACTACTTTATAAGGAAAGTGTGCGCCTTAAGGATGTATACGGATTAAGAATAAAGCTTGTGAAAACCCTTAGCTTAACTCGTTTCTAGAGTACTTTTGCATTGCCATTTCGGCGACCAGTCGGTCTAAGACGAGCAAAGAGTAACGTTGCTGGCCCTAATTCCGACCACCCTCTGATTCCAACCACCTCCTCTTTCAACCACCTCTTCGACTTAAGGCTATTAGTACCGCTACAACTATAGAATCCTTAATAACTGTTGGTATTTCTAATTCTTCGTCTTTATCGCTTTCCTCAAATACCTGCCCTACTTTAATTTAAGCCCGTTGTACCGCCTCAATATCTACAAAAAGCTTATTTAAATCGAGTTATACCTTCTTCCTTTAAGTTAACCTTGTTGCTTTAATTTAACGTTCTAGCTTTTGATTTTTTTGTATAAATATCGTAAAATCTACGTTTTTTTAGTCCCAACTCTTAAGGATTTTCCAAAACAAAAGTTGTTATATAGAGCTTAAGTTCCTTTACCAAGTATACCTAGCTACTATACTATATAGCTTTTGCAATTGCTTAGGAGTTAAAAAAAGAGTTTCTCTTAGCTAATAAAAGCACTTATCTATATAAAAAAGAGTTTCTCTTAGCTAATAAAAGCACTTATCTATATAAAAATAGCTACTATTTCTTATAGCAATAACTTTTTTAAGTAGTTTTGCTTTTTTAACCCAATTGTCTTTAATAAAGCAGCTTTCAAGTACTTTATACTTAAATACTAGCTAAAAACTAGTTGCTTACTAGCTAAAGCGAATATTTAACTTTATAAGAGTTTTTAATTGAGCTTTATAATAGCAATAAAAAAACTATTTTTTTACTACAACTATAAATAAATTATATCCTCCTTGTTAATTAAAATGCTTTTTAAAAGTAGTTTTAAGTAAGTTAAAAACTACTACGTTAAGCGGTTAAAGCATATATAAGGTTACTACTAAAAGAAATACAATATAAACTTTATTTAAGAAGCATTTCTACATAAAGTTAACTATTGTATAGATATAATAGCTATCTATTACTAAAAGCCTTTATTCCAATGGGTTTAACAGCGCTATAAGCAAAAGAAAAACTTTCTTAAGCTAGTAAATTGCAATAGGCTTTTCCATCTACTCTTTCTTTAAAGCCGTAAATTGCTAGCTATTGTAGTTTTTAAGAGCAACAAGAAACTACTATTATTAAATACTTAGTCCTTTAAAAATAATTAAAGAAACTAAAAACTTACTTATAGCAAATATATACTCTATAAACAAAATTTACGCTTTTATATTAAAGTTTTTCTTAAGGAGATTGCTACTATTAAAAGAGCTAATTGTTAGCGCTTTTTTAAACTTCCCTTCTATAAAATCTCCTTTATTCGCATTTAAGCGGTTAGCTAGCTTAATTAACTTTACAATTGGTAATTACATAAAATTAAACTATAACCTAATGTTCTTTTTTGTTGCTACTCTAAGCCTTTTTACTTTAACCCACTAGTATTTACAGCTTTTGAGTATAGAGTAATAAAGTAAAAATGCCCTTAGCTACTTTCTCCCTAGTAGAGTAGGCTCGCTAGAAGAAGAGGCTAGCCGCGCTGCAAGGGCTTTTGTTTCCTAGCAAGTTAATATATACTCTAAACTACTTTAATTTATAAGAAATAAAGCTAATTAGTTCTCTTAATCGTTAGAAAGAGAATAATAGAGCTTATAAAAAATAAATTAGCTTTACGCGCCGTAGAAACAATTATAGAGTATAGTACAGGGGATATATTATACCTTGAAGGCTTGCTAAATTAGTATTCCATCCTTAATAGCAACAAGGGCGTTATATATTTTAACTTCTAAACATAGCTTTATAATAACGAGAATAATATCTATGCAAAGTTTGGTATAAAGAAAAAAATCCGTTATAATATTATTAAGGGGTATATATAGGGTAGGGGAAGACACGTACACGCGTGAACGCGAGTGTGGGGCGGTCGGAATTAGGGGGTGGTCGGAATCAGGGCCAGCAACGTTATTTAGCAATGATGCATACTCGGCTAAATAATCAAGTGACTTGAAGTGTCAGTAAAGACCTCAACAAATTCCAGCAAAATATTGCTCCCGACAGTGGATCACGAGGCCTGTACTTCGTAGAAATTCGCAATTCCTTTCAGAAGCACGACAATTCTCAGCTCACAGCTACTCGTGCTTGATTCCCCCATCTTCAGCTGAAGTCATTCCATACCATGGCTTGACTTTCCCAGCACTAATATCATTCAAAAAATCCTCGACCACAGCAGAGTTTAGATTCTTGTTTCCCCTGTATGGATAGACACCGCCAGTGCTGGGACTTGATACTGCTAGCACCTTTGTCGACGCAAATTGGTGGCCCATGACAGCGGGCATCTCGGGATACTGGCTTACATCCATGGTCGCGAAGATGAGGTACTCTTTGAACTTCTTGGCGAGGGGCTTGATATCGGCTATGTAGGCGTCGCGGTCCTCGTCGGCAGATAAAAAGTAATGTACGATACTCTTGCCCGCCTGCACGCAACGGTTGGTTAGATTACTTACTTACTGGTAGTAGTCCGCGGCCTTCCAAGGTTGGCAGACAAATGCACAGGCTTCGATATAAACTCACCCGCATGTACTCAGCTTCATTGCGCCTAGTCAGCTCGGGCACTAGCGGTCGTGCGCACTGCTTGACAAAATTCTCGATTGCTGCTGGGGTTGACAGCTGAGCGGTAGAGAATTGTTCCTGATTCGCGTTGTTGATACACTGCAGAGACGAGCTCTGAGGTATAACTACTGGCCCAATGGCGAAAGAGTGTCGGTCACGGTATTGGTATGCGATGTCCTTGTAGCGTTCTTCAAGGATATGGTCACCGTCGGAAAACCGAGCAATGAGAACGATTTCATCTTCTTTTGCAAAGGAGGTTGTAGTTTCCTCGTTCACCACCGATATTGAGGGTCTTCTCATGCGCTCAAGGTAAGCTCGGAAACTACATATGTATTTACTTGGATCAGTCGGTGCGCCATATCTCTCGGTGGGGTCCTAGGTATACCGTATACTCTTTAGCTCTCCGCTGCCCACGGTAGCGTTCGAAAGTGCCGTCTTTCTTGTGAAGCCTGATTGTCGGGAAGGATAGGATGTCAAATTCGCGGCACAACTTTGCAGTATTGGAGCAGTCTACGGCGAGTAATGCATCCGCTTTTGTCGAGCCCTCTACCTTCGACCATTCCTTCTCAAGGTTTGCGTAAATTTCACTGCCAAGGGTGAGCTTTTTGCCGTTCACAAACACTACACATACAAGACGTGCTTCTTACTCGGCTGCCTTCATTCGAAGATGGCGTTAGGGGTCATGGTTATAGAATTGGGGGTAAGAATTCATACTGAAATATCTGTAGACGACAACAAATTAGACATCTGGACCAGGCCCCAGAATGGGTCCACCACCACAGATACTCCCAATGTCGACTTACAGGCTACCAACGTCTGCTCGTTGGTGGCAATGGCATCTCGAAAGGCAGCCTCATCAACCGTGAGCCATTTTGCCACGGAAAGTGGGGCAAGGAAACCAATCAGTGAAAAAGATCTCGTAACTCTCATCGTCAACGGGTCAACTGGTGGTGTTTAAATGTTTGGAGACGAAAGATGCTTCGTGAAATCATGCCCGCTAGAAAACGCGCCTCAGCGGTGGAAAGAAGCTTCCTGAAGTCCCTCTCAAGTGCTTCAATGTTGTAATGTTGGGGTAACAAGGATGAGGGGCTTGTGGGGTTCAGACAAAGATTGGATGAGGGTGCAGCATCAGGAGTCGCGCCAGGTGTTGATCAGACGGATCCGACCCCTGGTGCCGGCTTGGGAGCAGCGACGAGACTCGAACTGGAACTCGGGACAAGCGCAAGCGGGCAAGCAATGTTTCACCCTTAGACCTTATTACACGTGTAGAATCCTCGGGGGTATCCGAATCCTCGGCGCTCGCTTTGGGACGCACAGGCTCACTTTTCTAGTTCCAAGGTTCCTTGTCATGACGAGAGCCGTGTTTTGAAAAGGCACCAAGTGTGAAGCCGGTCCGGGCAACTCGTCTCTTTATACTAGGTATCGACAGCTTCTTGTTAAAACCAGCATTTTACAATCGAGGACTTGGGTTATACTCCCAGTTTAGCGGCCAAAGAGACGTGGACACACTAGTTGACAGACATGAAGCTACCACATACTCTTTTCGTTGCAACAGCCGTTTTGGGCGGCGCAAATGCATCCCAGAAGCCCTTGACCGATGAATTTGTCTGCGAGCACCCTCTGTACACCGTTTCGTTGGTGTCCAAGTCGCCGCTTGTTGCGTACCTTCACAACTTCATCACTCCAGGTGAGAGGGCTCATCTGCAGGAGGTGACGTGGGTGCTTGAGCAGGCCCCTTTCTGAAATCCAGTGCAAGTGTTCAGTTCTGATGACCTCCCTGCAGTCAAGACAGCTTCATCCGTTCCGGGGTCACGGGAGCTGATGGTGAGCACTCGGTGCGGACGTCACAGTCCACGTCCGTCACACCAGACGCCGTTGTCAGGTGTATCGAGGATCGAGCAATTGCCTTCCAAGGCTACGATGTCGGGCGCAGTCACGTCGAGCCCCTGCAGCTGGTCAAATACGGCAAGGGGCAGCGTTATCACTTCCACACGGACTGGTTTACCGACCCAGCACATGCCACGGTGGAATTAGGCGGCAACCGGGTGTCGTCCTTCTTCGCATATGTGCATGTGTCAAACGATACCACCGGGGGAGGCACAAACTTTCCCATGCTGGACGCCCCCAGGGATCCTCGCTGGTGTGCCACACTGGACTGCGATGAGCCGTATGAGAACGGCGTGACGTTTAGGCCCATTGAGGGCAACGCCGTGTACTGGGAGAATCTTTTACCGAACGGCTTGGGTGATCAGAGGACCCTGCATGCTGGGCTGCCGGTGACGACGGGGAAGAAGACGGGTATGAACATATGGACAAGACAGGGACCACTTAGTGAGGAGTTCCGTGGTGGCAAGTGACCTCGGTCTTGCTGCTCTTGCAGTTTTTCAGCTGCTCAGCAATTCAAGCAACGAGAGTTGGGTGTAGGTACTCACTGTTGCTGCATGTGGGCATGGGCAACCCCTAAGCCATCTACAAAACCGTTGACACTTGTGTCAAGTCGTGGGGTCAAGCTCCAGCTCGCTCAAGGTCTAGAGTGCGATCTAACCAAATCGGGTCACCTGGCTTCTGCCGAGGTCCGGGAAAAGCGGCTACGCTCGGGCGGCGCTGACAGGTCTCCTTCCCACTCCAACCATCGTGGCGTCTCATCTTGCATCTTGTCTTCACATGCCAGCAGCTTGGTCTTGTTTTCCATACACGCATCCTGGTTGATATTTTCACTCCTTTTCAACGTCTTCATTCCTGTCCTCGCTCAGGACGCCTACTCACACACATCTTCACTGAGGGTCAGCACCCTGCAGCCTCCAAGTTGAGCATCATGGTCGCCATCAGCAAGCGTCCATCCCTTACCGTCGTTGACAACCGGACGGGCAAGACATACGAGGTCCCCATCAAGAACAACTCCATCCTCGCAACCGACTTCAAGAACATCAAGGCCAAGTCGGACGGCGGCAGAGCAGAAGATGAGACCGAGCAGGGACTCCGCGTCTACGACCCGGCCTACATGAACACAGCTGTCGTCCAGAGCAAGATCACATATATCAATGGCATTGACGGCATTCTCAGATACCGGGGCTACCCCATCCAACAGCTCGTCGACAAGAGCAACTTCCTCGAGACGGCATTTCTGCTTCTGTACGGGGAGCTGCCCACGACCTCTCAGGCCCGGAGCTGGCAGGACGAGGTCATGCACCACACCTACGTCCACACCGACATCGAGGACATGTTCAAGTCGTTCCGATACGACTCACACCCCATGGCTATGATGACATCGGCGTTTGCAACCCTCGGAGCTTTCGCCCCTGAGTCGAACCCGTCGCTGGCTGGCCAGAAGCTGTTCACAGATGCGGCATCTGGCGACGTCGAGTCACTGAAGCTGCTCGACAAGCAGATCCTGAGGATCATCGGCAAGGCGCCAACATTAGCAGCTGCCTCGTACAGGATGCGCCAGGGTCGTCCCTTCAACAGGCCTGCACACGGCTTGTCGTACACCGGCAACTTCCTGTACATGCTCGACAATCTCTCAGGCAGCGAATACCAGCCTCACCCCGTTCTGGAGAAGGCACTCGACGCACTCTTCATCATCCACGCCGACCATGAGGTGAACTGTTCTACCGCGACTGTCTTGCAAGTTGGGAGTTCGTTGGTCGACCCCTACTCGGTAGTTGCAGCCGGATGCGCCGCACTGTATGGGCCGTCCCATGGAGGTGCTTCGGAGAGTGCTATCCGCATGCTGATAGAAATCGGTTCCCCCGAGAATGTCCCAGCGTTCATGGACAAGGTGGAGAAGCGTGAGCGCGTGCTGGTCGGCTTTGGCCACAGGGTCTACAAGAACGTCGACCCGCGGTCAACAGCGATCCGCCAGCTCGCAGAAGAGGTCTTCAAGGTTACGGGGCGCAACAAGCTCCTCGACACGGCCCTAACCCTCGCAGACTACGCAAGAAAAAGCGAGTTCATGAGGAAGCGTAACCTTTACCCCAACGTCGACTTCTACTCGGGCCTTATCTACCAGGCAATGGGGTTCCCTCTCGATTTCTACCCCGTTCTGTTTGCCGTACCGCGATGCGTCGGGTGGTTGGCCCACTGGAGGCAGCAAATGCTGACCCCTACCGGCGTTAAGATTTGGAGACCTCGACAGATCTATCTCGGCGAAGGCGAGAGGGCCTATGTTGAGGAGAACAAGAGGAAGGAGAAGGCTGCCGCCACCATTTTTGACGCCCCTGTTGCGGTCGAGCATGGTGGCGACAGCAAGAGGAATCAGCTTGCAACATATAAGGATGAGCGCGGTCAGTCGTGGACAAAGAGCAAGCTGTGATGCGCCGCTGTCAGACATCGGAGGTGTCCCGAACTTGAGAAGTAGCTCTTGGAGTCTTGCCAAGCTTGTAACACTTGTGGACTTCCGCGTTGTGCATTAGACCAAGCCTTTGTGTGATAATTGAGAACGATATCATCCGACGTTGAGTATGACACATATGTACCAAGTTTATGGCTTTGCTCGTTGTGATCCTTCTCCTGATGATGTTGACAGTGTACCTAGGTAGGCACCCTGGGTTAGGTAGCTAGGTATGCATCACTCAAGTATGCTAGTCATTTTCACCTGCCGTCAAATACTAGGATTTCCGTGATCACAAAAGCGGTGAGCAGCGCTGCATTAGTAGACAGACAGACACCGTGAGTAGTAAGAGGAAAAGACATATCGTTGGCGTGGCTGCCCAGACACGTGTGTGGATCGACGACTGACGGCGTCAAAACGACCGAATCAAGTGCTCATGCTCAAATGACCCACGGCGATCGGGACAAATGTGGCAAGTGGGCCAGGGCTCCCAGGAATCCATTCAACGAGCATTAGCGGATCCACGGATTTTTCCTGTGACACAGTGACAGCTCGAGGCCTGGGTCGTCTTTGAACATGCATGCCTCTGGCCATACACTTCTAAGTTGCTCCTTGCTCAAGTGCTTAGGTTCGACGTAACAGTACCTACTTAAGTACTTGGTATCATTCTTTCGACCTCGGGACACCCAGGCCAGCGTCCCTGTTTTTCGAATCCAATCGACGCTCCACGCCGCGGCGAGGCTGCCTTTCTACATGTCTTTCTTGGCGTTGAACACTGTCAGGGAGCATTATTCATGGAGGGAGTAATAAGGATGACCGTCAGACAACCACCGGCGTCTATCTCTGTTTCGAGCTACAGCAAAGTCCCTACGGCTAGTGCAAGTGAGCCCAGTCCGTCCGGCAACCTGAGCCCAAATGACTATGTTGGCGCAAGTGTACAAAATCATGTCGACAGTCCGGAAAGTCAAAACAACGAGATGGGGTACTTTGGGACAGCTCTGCTTGGACACACTTCAGCAGATAGAACAACACAGCTCTCGGTCACACACCAGCCATCCCAGCACCACTACGATGCACCAATGGCGGTGCATGCACGTGATGCTGTCGTTTCTGGCGTCTCGGGTTTCTCACGCGTCACGGATGACTCGGGGAAGACGATGGGATCGGATCCTAGAGCACCTATGTTGCCAGGCAAGCTGAAATCAGCTTTTGATGACGACGTGGCAGAGAAGCAGAAGGAAAGAGTTGTACTTTGTGGGATCAGCCGATCCAACATCTTCATAGTTCTGGTCCTCGCTCTCTTCCTTATTGGCGTTGGGGTCACTGTGGGAGTCGGCGTGGGTCTGGGCATGTCGAAAACGAGCAACTCGAGTCCTTTTTCGGAGCAGCCGCAGGAACCCCCCTCATCGCCAAATCCAACTCCTGTGCCAACTGCAGGCACAGACGTATCACAGTCCACCGACTGAGGAGCGATTTAGGGTTGAAGATTTTGGTCCCGGTGACCGCAATGTGTGGGAAGTTCACAATTCAGATTTTCTATTGCTATGGAAGTGATGTTCAAGCCGCACGTGAGCACTGAACGCCGAGGAGCAGTCGGACAGGAATTTGCGTGGACCCGTTTTATTTTATTTTTTTTAAATTCTTTTTTCTTCCTCCCCTCCCCTCTCCCCGGCATAGTCGCGGTCTTCCGTCTCATCAGCAATCATCGATGGAATCAGACATGTTCCACACTGACCTTGGAATGGCTGCGGGCAGCACAAAGTATATGTATGTACAGTTGCATTTGGAGAAAACGACTACGAATTGTTCAAGAAACACTCAAGAGTCCGAAGACTAATGTAAATCAGTGGACGAAAGACGGTCCTAAACATTCCTGGAATCAAGACACTGAGGCTGGCACTTGTGTCCTGACCTGCAAGTGCTCAAAGTACCTAGGTAAGACCTTCACCGCGAGGTTGATATAGAAACATTGAGGAACATTTGAAGGCTATGCAACTCAATGATGGAGTCTTTCATGACACTGCTCTGAAGTATCGGACTCACCTGGAAACTCCCTGGCCAGGGCTCTTAAATCGAACCACGTCCAGACCTCGCCAACAAGCATTCCGAGATGAGACCTCTTGATGACCGGAGCCAGTTTCATTCCATCGCCTACGGCCTGGACGTCTTTTCTCAATTTGGAAATTGCCCACTTAACTAAAGTCCTAGTGTGTACCCTGGCACTCTGACTCCGGCCGCCGTAAGCCGTGTCCGCTGCGTATTTCGACCGCCGGCGGCCCGCACTCGTGGAAACATCTGATCGGATGCATCTCTGGTACAAGCAGAAATTCGGGATCCCCCTGTCCAAAACACGTTTCGACCGAGGCGGCGATAACGTTTTGGCTTCGTGGTACGGCTCTGTTGGGCGTCCCGTCCCGCATGGTGCACATGTGCCTGATGGCGATTGGAAAGTCTTTGCTCCCGGGGGCTTTACCGATATTCTCAACCTGACAGTGCGTCCAAACTCGGTCAGCGGGACTCGTGCTGCCTACGAGAAGAAGAAGAGGGGCTCGGCATATTTGTGAGGGAATCAAAGGCTATAAATATGAATAGAAACATAGAAACTAGATATATTAGAGTTGTAAAGTGCCCTACAATAAATATATAGGTATACAAACATTCACAACTTTGGAACTACTTTGAGTACCTAAATATATAAGCCTTAAACTCCTTCGCTGGAATATTATAACCATCTACCGAGACTTTGAGGTTCACAAGACATGGATCTCACACTTGCAATCGTCTCAAGTGCTCTCTGCATGGTACCAAACCCAAGTTAGAAGGCGAAACCTTGGAAAGCTATCGCACCTTGTTGACGAGGCTGTCCAAGACCAAGCCCCCAATGGATGCCCCAATGAGAGATCCCTTGCCTCTGTCCCTGGGGTCTTTTCCCCTGGCCTTTCCCGCAGCAGCATCGATAGCAGCGGCCCCAATAGCAGCAGTGGCGACCCTCTTCCAGGCGTCAGTGTGAGTTTTACGCTAGTATAACGCCGCCTCTAACTATAGGTGAACGGTAGAATACTAGTAATTAGGGTCTATTCTTACATTCCTAGCTATCTACTAGTATTAAGAGAAATAACTATAAGAAGGAGGTTCTTCCCCCTTCTTAATAGATTTAGATAGACTTTAATCTATTACCTTTATATATTACTTTCTTATAGGTTATAATATCTAGAGCTTTTAGCTAATTAGATTATAAGAATTTTAACCTTCCTATTATAGACTTATACCCTTATTAACTCTTAACTACTTAACTTTATTATTAACCTTATCATTATCATTATAATACCTTACCCTTTTTAGAAATTAATAAAGCTATTCCTTTTATAGAAGATATATATCGCCTATAACTAATTATATTAGTTAAACTACCCCTATATACTATATACTACCTAAATAAATAACTAAACCTATACCTCTTTAAGATACTTATACTATTAATTTAACCTTACTATTAACTAACCCTAATTAATACTACCCTTAATTACTTTTTAATTACTTAACTAATACTACCTCTATATATATAAATTATATATTAATTAATCACCCTTTTTAAGCCTATTCTAACTATATTTTTCTTAACTATTAATTCCTACCTTATTATTAAGTAATATATTATTTACCTTAATTATCCTTAAATTCCTTAAAAACTTAAAAAACTCCTTATCTTTAACTTATTTAAATTCCTCTAAACCTTATTAAATATTTTCAAGAAAAATACTTTTTAAATCCTTATCCTCTCTTCTATTAAATTTATATAAATTATTCTTCTAAACTCTACTTCTTAAAAATCCACAACTTCTTAAAGATACCCCTATTTATCCTTTAATATATTAATACCATCCTCTATAAAGAACTTATTATACCTAATTAAATATATATATCTCCTAAATCTATATATTTAGAGAGAAATACTTATTTTAAAGTAATTAAAAGTAAAGTTTTAAAGGGTATTGTATATATAGACCTCTATTTACCTTATTAAGAATATATATAATATAAATAAACATCTTATACTCTATAAG
>MAVT02000911.1:0-19289 GCA_001702395.2 Diaporthe helianthi | reverse complement strand
AGATAAGACTAAAGACCTAGTTATAGAGAGATAGAATAGTTAAATTAACTTAGTTGAAAAAAAAACCATAATTATAAGTCTTTTAACCTTATACGCAGGAGGGCTATAATTAAATATACTACTTCCCTTAATACTATAGTACTAATACTTAGTTTAGTTACTACTTTAGTAAATAATTTACTTAGCTATTTAATTATATTATATAAAGTACTTAAAAAGCTAATTACTAATAATAATAGTACTTTTATAAGTTATAAAGTTATTACTTACTTAAAGACTTATAGAATTTAATTATACTTTATTAAGCCTTATTAATCTTGATTAAATAGTAAATATAAGTAATTTAATAAAACTTTTAAAGAGATCTTTAGCTATATTAGCTCTATATACTTATACTATTTAATATAATAAGTATTAGATTAAGTACTCTTAATATATAACTACTAATAAAACCTTTTTAAATATAGCCTTTTTTTCTTTACCTTAGGTATATAATTAAACTTACTTAATAAAGCTTACTATATATATAAGTTTATTAAAGAAAAAGAAGTAGTATAGGTTATAAATATAGTATAAATATTAGTTTTTAAGTATAATAGTACCTAAAAGTATATTTTTAGTGGAAAAGCTACTTAAAAGTCTTTATAAGCTTATTTATAAGAAAATAAAGCTTAGCTATATATTTATACTAAAAGTAACTAAGTACTATATTAATATAATTATAGTAATAAATTAAAGCCCTTTTATAATAGTCCCTATATTATAAGTAACTCCTATTTTAATAATACTTATTAACTAAGTATACTTATTAAAGTACTACTATATAATTATTACTATAATTAATAGCTATTCTTTATTTATATACTAAATAGTTAGCTTATATATTCTCTTTAGTATACTAATAAGGTACTATTTAAGAAAGATTATAAATAACTTAGTAATAACTTTAAGTACTTTAATAATTAGGTTATATTTTAAATACTAATAAAAAAGAAGAGTAATATATATTTATTAACTTATAGAAATAGGGTTTTATAATAACCTAAATAAATTTAAGGTAGGTTATTATACTCTATTATTAATTATATATATAAATAGTACCTTTATAGTCCTGTCTTTTATTTAGTTAATAGAGATTAAGTTAAGTCCTATTGATCTAAGTATATATAGCCTACGAGTAGTTTGCGCTAGTGCCCTGATTAAAGTGACTGCTAAACGTAGAGAAGGCATAGCGCTAGGGGGAACTGGGAAGGTACCGTTGGTCTGGCCATGGTTGGACAAAAGCACTCATCTTTGAGAACGCACCACTGACTGGCGAGTCAAGGATTTAGCTAGGTCACCCGGTGGATCAAGGCTGGGGTGTCCAATTCGGCTCTTTGTTCTAGGCCTAGTTGGAGGCAAGCAAAATGGCCTCTGTCTACGATGGAACTGATTGGCAAGTACAACCAAACAGAACTATGCCGTGGTCTTTCGAGAGCGCACAATGCCGCACGTTCTTGTTGTCCAGTGCCCACCGGTTAGGCTAATAAAATTGCGAACACCTGCAAAAGCACTTCACGGACTCGTGTCATGGGTGGGCTTTGTCCTGTATCAGCTGCGCACAAAGGCATTTAAAATCATGGTCTGAGGTGGCGCGGCCTCCGGAAATGACTGCCGACAACAAGCAATGAAAGCAGATGCAAGTTGATGCAAGCGCTCGAGTGCTCAGCTTGCCTTGTGTGAGGCCTCATTTGGACATGGTCCAATGGGATGGGTGGCTGGTCAAGCTCGCGCCACACCATGCTTGTGGGCGTGAACTGTGGCAGCTGTGTACAGATCCGTACTCCGTACGGAGTACCGCTAAGTATGTAGCGTAGATCCAAGGTGTGGTTACACTCAAGTCTGATAAGCCGCCGCACGTCAGGGGTAACAGCACGACAGGGTGTTTTCAAGGTTGTTGCTGGGCGGCCACACAGGGGAGTTTTCAGAACTTCACTTGATGCCGACCCCGACTGGCTGTCGGCGGGAAGCTCTTTTCTGGGCTAGTGGCCTGCAAGTAGTTCTGACCACGATCTGAGCTCAGCACGTTTCTTTTTTCCGCTGGGTCACGATGCGATTCGCCGTATGCGGTGATCAAAGAAACGACCGGATGGCGGGGTTAGACCCGACAACAAGTGGTGCCCAAACTGCGAATTGCGAATTGCGAATTGCGAAGAGGGCAATGAGGACAAAGGGTGATTGATGATGAAGGGGACGAGCTTATCAAAATTTGACGGAGCTAGCCCGCACGCGGATACGCACGGTGGTCACGCCGACGAGATGAAAGAGTCGGGCAGATTGTTGATAGTTGTGCTGTCGCTGAGACATGGCACGGGACACGGACGAAGGCAATTGAACTGCCCATGTGCATTGTACGCATGCTGAGTGGCACTCCTGGACCTCCCAGGCGGTAGTAACAGGATGACACCTGCACGACGCGAAGGGCAAGGCCGTGAGATGGGTTGGAGGTGGGTTGGAGGTGACATGTGTTACCCGCAAATTAAGGAGGTTACACACGTGTCAAGGTCGCGGCCGGGTGTTTCTGGGCGGGTGGTTTAATCAACGACAAGCCAGCAGGGCTAGCAAGTCTGGAGAAGCTGGGGAAGAACATTGAAACATAGGTACTTAATCAAGTACACAGTAGCCAGGCTGCAAGCCGGCCAATAGGCCCGACAGCGAGCGCCCAATCGAGCAGGTGGAGCGGCTGGCCTCTCGTGCGTGCGTGCGTACATTCCAGCACAGAGAGACAGACACTTAGGTACAAAAATCAACGTACCTGCCTGCCCAGGTGGGTACTGCAGTATGTACTCGTACCTCCACCGCGGTGTCGCTACCTACCTAGGTACTGTGTAGGTAGGCTTATTGATCCTATGACATCACATCATTGATGGAACGCCGCATCTTCCAACGGTGCTTCTCCGTAGTCAAAATCTGGATTCCTCCAGGTCGCGTCGTTGTGCAGCAGAATCGGCTATCCGCCGACAGACATGAGGCCAGAATACGTCAGTCAGGCTCGTCTCCCCCCCCCCTCCCTCTCTTCTTCTCGTTCCCCCTTCCAAGTCCCCTAATTCCCCTCTCTACCTACGTGGCGCGCGGTGTTTCTTTGCTCCCCTCAATGACGCTCGTGCACCGACCTGTGTCTCTGCCCCTGCCGGTAAAATGCAACGTCAGGACTGGGATATCCCTGCAAGGCCAAGGACTGGCCATTGTCCAATAGCGGGCGGACGACGCCTGCGACCAGCCACCTAAAGTCGACCAACTAATGCTCAAAATTGACCTCATCTGAGCTTTGTGTTCCCTGCTTTCAGGCCACGCTAAGCTGCCGGTTCGCCGTCTGCTCGCATCTTATGGCGATGGGTGAACCTTGCCAGCTTGCCACACTACGAAGGTGAGCGGTACTGCACTTGGCTTAGAAGATTCCAGCAACAAGCTTTTGCAGGCCTTCAACGTCGGAAAGAGAGATCGGTGAGGGACTTGTTGGAGTCAGGCCAGTCCACAGCGTGTCCACGTAGCACCATGGATCGCAGGTGGGCGGGCCAGTAGCAGCAGAGATGCGGACGGATGCCCCATGTCCCTGATTGTCCATCCTCACGAGCCTGGTTGAGGGCGAGGCGTGGTCGTGCTGGAGCCCCCCCCCCCCATGTTGGGTCGGTGACTGAGCCTTTTGGTGCTGACCGCTTTCGTGTTGCCTGCATGTAGCCTTCCAGGTTTCAACGTCGTCGCCGTACCCTGTGAGAGGGTCGCGGTTGTAGGGCCGACCAGCGAGTGTCACCGTCATTGCAAACACCGCTTCTGATTTGGTTCCCAACCCCATCCTTTGGTTGTCTGGCCAAGGCAGGCTCGGTGCATACGATGGTAACGGCCCCAGTCAGCCCAGTGCACCACAACCACCACACCAAGAATGGAGGTGAACGCCCCGGGCCCACCCACAACTTGGACAGATCCGGCAACCCCCAGTGGACCCCTACTGCCTGCCTGACTGGCACTCTACAGTACTCCGTACCTAGGCACGTCGACACGGCTGCGCTGCGGTGGCCTGGCTGAGCCTGACCGGGCCTGACCCGAGAGGTATATCCCGTAAGTACAAGTCAATTGCGTCGGATTGATGGCGTGCAGTGCAGCTCTGTGTACCACCACAGGCTACGTAGGCCGGATAGCAGTGATAGTATGGTTGGTGTAAGCGTGCTCGGCAACGTTGATCGTCGGAGGTTTCCAGGCGGCCTCGAAAGGTTCTGGAAAAAACACGGTTGGAATGGACATATCCTACCTAGGTAGTTGACCTCGCCCACCTGAGGTGAGGAGGCCGACATGCATTATGGGCGGGGATGGACGAGATCAGGGCCAGAGCTGCATCTTCCCAGCAAGAAACAATGGCACCTGGGCTGGCCAAAGGCAGGGATACAGGGATGCCCACGCCGGCGGTGCAGACCCACAGGGACATGATCAGGTACAAGCACCAGCCAAGCTCCACGACGCCAATTGGGTGCAACAGCCCTCCGTCACTAGGTACCCGTGCTTGTATACAGGGTGTTCGCCTGTACTTTGTTAGCGTGAATATATGCAATTTAACCCTATTAGCTAATTAGAATACAGTATTTAAAGTTTAAAACGGTACCTTAGTCCTACTAGCTTCGTTACCGTTTCTAACTATAGGTTTATAGAGAGTAACTTATTTTCTTAGCTATTATTAGTGAATGTAACTGTATTTCCTTGTTTTCTAATAAAGACTAAGATAGAGCAGGGCCCCTATCACTAATAGGCTAGAAGTCACGATTTAACATTATTGTAGGTAAAACCCTGTACTACCAACCTGGGAGCTTGGACATGGATTGTTTGGGGCTGGGAGGTGCAGCTGGGCGAGAACGGGAGAGAGCTGCCATAGGACGTAAAATGATATCAAAAGTTGTGGTGCAGTGCTCCGTGGTGACTATGTGGGCAGAGTGACGAGCTGGCGACGAGCTGCTACCAGCAACTGCCTGCCTTCCTGCCTTGACCTGGCTCCACGCTTACACGCACGCACGCACGTACAGTACCGTGGAAAGTTGCACAAAAGCTACCACATGAGAACGACCACCCACCCACCCGCCTGCCTACGTACCTGCAGTACCTTCTTACGTGCCCTCCTCCTTCTTCGCTTGACCGTTACCCGTACCATACCACAGTTCCATCTCCACCTTGCAACCCTGGCAAGTCTCGTCCGTCGATCCAGTAAGTGCGTGCCCTCCTCTCCCAGATTGCATACTCCCTACTGCATGTAGCAAGTACCCCTGCCTGCCCTGTCTGTCCACCTGCCCATCTACACAGTACACTACCCATCAAACCCATCAAACCATCCTGGCCTTGGCTCTTTGTGTTTGTGAACCACCGCACTGGCCATAATCGCACCTTCCCCCCCCCCCAGCCAGCCACCTCACTTTGATCCGCACCTGTGGCTCTGCTCCGTCTTTAAGTTCGACCGCGCCCGCCCCTTCAGCTTCCCTCAAGACGTCCTTCGATCTCACCCTCACACTGCTCACTTCTCACTACTTGTCACTTACACCCTCTCGAGCACCTTGACACGCGTTGACAAAAAAGTTTTCATCCAAGCAGCTTTCACCACTTCCAGTATTACTGCCGCACATCGACATTCGTCAATCTCATCTCGCAGCCAATAACTCCCCACCTCAACCTCACCAACCAACACCAATTCCAAACTCAACAGTCAAGATGAAGTCGGTGGCTGTCCTCACCTTTGCCCTTGTTGGCGCCGTCTGTGGCCAGGACATCAACTCCGTTCCCGAGTGCGGTGTAAGTATCCATCCCCCTTTGTCTTTGTGTGTGCCACATGCTGCCAAGCAGTGCTCCTCTTGCTGAAAACATTCTCCAGCGATCCTGCATCCAGAACATGCTCGCCGAGCAGGGAAACCTGGGTTGCCCCCCTGCCAACGGCCAGCCTGATCCATCCTGTCTCTGCAACAACGCCGACTTCAGCTTTGGCCTGCGCGACTGTGCTCAAGAGGCCTGTGGCATCGAGGTTGCGCAGGCTGTCGTTTCGTTCGGAGTGGCCTACTGCCAATGTAAGTCATGCGCCGCCTCGAGCCTGTTCACGTGGCCCTCCATGACTTCTGTGATTTGACCCGAAACTGACCCACTGTGTCTTGACGACAAACAGCCGCTGGTGTGAGCATCCCCACCACCATCGCCGTAGGTTTCTCCCCTCGTTCAGCCTGCCTGTCTCCAAACTGTCTCCAATCTAACATACCCGCAGTCTGGTGCTTCTTCTGCCACTGGTTCGGCTTCCGGCTCTGTGACCAGCTCTGCCAGCGCCGAGTCTTCTGCCATCACTACCTCCACTTTTGCCACCACCATCACTAGCGGTGACTCGACCATCACCACCTCTGCTGCTACTACCATCTTCGGGGTCGGTGGTGGCGCAGCTTCTTCCGCCTCCAGCGTCGCTTCTGAGGCTTCCGGGTCCGCCTCCAGCGTTGCCGAATCTGCCTCGAGCGCCGCCAGCAGCATCGCCGGCTCTGTATCCTCTGCTGTTGCCTCCGCTACTAGCGCTGTAGGCTCTGCCGCTTCTAGCGCCGCCGGTGAGGCCACTGGCACCTCGGCTTCTGAAGGCTTTGTAAGTCTATTTTCCCCCTTCCCCCTGCCAGGCCAGACAGACCGCCCTCTTCGTACTAACGTCAACGACTTGTAGGCCGCTCAGATGACTGCTGCCCCGGTTGCAGGCTTCTTGGCCGCCGCTGGTCTCGCCGCCATGCTTCTCTAAGTCAATAGAGAAGTATTGAACACCTAATTTGGTTTTCGATTCTCTTTTCGCAATCTTCTGACGTTGGCACGTCACGAACTAATTCTCAGCTTTCTCGACAATCGTTTTCCTCACATTTCACCCCACGGTCCAACCGACTATCGTCTTTAGCGTCCACAAGGGATCTGGTAGACGGCGTAAAAAGGCCAGGGAATTAGTGTAGTGGACCAAATTGGGGGGGGCTCTATTGAAATGAGGGACATCTTGGAGTTTGCCGGCGGGGAACAAAAAAAAACGATGACGAGATATGCTGATTTCCTCTGCCAGACGGCATGATGGATGTATGATTGGAATGGTCTGGCTGGTGGCACTTTTGCCAGGACATAATGCGGAGGGCAACGAAGCCTGCAGATTGATGCAGGCTGTAATGAGACCTCACGATGGGGCTTCGGCAGATGGTACTTTGAGATACCCCTCCCTGAGAGCTTTGGGCCAGGGTGGTTTTTGCAGCTTAGGCTCTTGCTGGCTCTTGCTCGCTCTCTTTAATGACACCGTTGATAGAGGAAATTCGCCCGACGGTGAAAATCTATGCACATTGCTGCCGTGATATGCTGGATATATTGATCATGTGTGAAATTTGCTCGGGGAAAAACAACTCAGAGGCTTAGTCATCAAGGGGTGGGTGGTGGCTGGCTGGCTGCCATGACATACTTACCTAGGTAATGTCGGGCGAGGCGTCTCAAAGCTCTCCCAGTCGTTTTCGGAACACAGTTGCATGTCCTCCCTCCCACTTGGTGACCAGAACGCACGGGAAGGCCAAATTGAGCTGGCTCTTAATGCAGGATGGCAGAGACGACAGCGACGAGGGAAAAAAAGACAATAGTCTTCTTTCATCCAGATCTTGGAATTGGCGGTGCCGAGAGGTTGGTGGTTGATGCCGCTGTGGGACTGCAGAACAGGGGCCACAAGGTTGTCATCTTCACAAGCCATTGTGATCCTAAACACTGCTTTGACGAGGCCAGAGACGGTACATGGGTCGCTCCCGCCTCCAGTCCGAACAAAGTCACCTGAGACCCGGTCGCTGACTCCAGCTGCGAAAGGGACCCTCGAAGTTCGCGTGCGCGGCAACACCATTTTCCCACCCTCGATTCTCTCCAGGCTCAAGATACTATGCGCCATCGCGCGGCAACTACACCTCGTCGTGCAGATCCGCGTCAACGGCGAGCTCGCCTCCCTGCGGCCCGATGCCTTCTTCGTCGACCAGCTCAGCGCCGGGCTGCCCCTCCTGCAATTCCTCCAGCCGAGAGCCCCCATCCTGTTCTACTGCCACTTTCCCGACCTCCATCTCGTCCAGGGCCGGGACAGGTGGCTGAAGAAGCTCTACCGCCTACCCTTTGACACGCTTGAGAGGTGTAGCATGAGCTTCGCCGATGCGATTGCTGTCAACAGCAAGTTCACGAGGGGCGTGGTCACGCGCACCTGGCCGAGCCTCGCCAGGGCAAGGGACCTAAAGGTCGTGTATCCGTGTATCGACATCAATCCCGCAAAAGCCGGGGGCGGGCCCAGGCAGGGAGTTCTGAAGTGGGAGCACGGCGACATAATTCTGAGCATCAATCGCTATGAGCGTAAGAAGGACATTGCTTTGGCGATCAAGGCATACGCCGGACTGTCGCGAGAAAAGAGGAACGGTGTCAAGCTTGTCATTGCGGGTTCGCCTCCCTTCCCTATACCACTGGTCCGCTCTAACACACACACCGTTTTCATGTTCGCCTGACTGATGCCATTACTCTCTAGGTGGGTACGACTCCCGCGTGTCTGAAAACGTCTCATACCACAGGGAGCTCGTCGAGCTCGCCAGGTCCTTCGAGCTCAGCGAGGCCACCGTGTACTCGGCGCAGACTGCTCTGGCCGTGCCACCCGAGATCGACGTAATATTCCTGCTGTCGGTCACGAACGCGCTCAAGCAGCAGCTCCTGGGATCGGCAAAGTTGCTCGTCTACACGCCCTCGAACGAGCACTTCGGCATCGTGCCCCTCGAGGCGATGCTGGCAGGCGCCCCCGTGCTGGCGGCCAACACTGGTGGGCCGACCGAGACAGTCGTCGAGGGCGAGACGGGCTGGCTTCGGGACCCGGCGGACGCCACCGCCTGGACCGAGGTCATGGACAAGGTCCTGAACGGGATGAGCCTGGAGCAGCTGGCCGAGATGGGCCGCAAGGGCGGCGAGAGGGTC
This sequence comes from Diaporthe helianthi, assembly GCA_001702395.2. Taxonomy (NCBI): domain Eukaryota; kingdom Fungi; phylum Ascomycota; class Sordariomycetes; order Diaporthales; family Diaporthaceae; genus Diaporthe; species Diaporthe helianthi. The sequence goes on along the minus strand of MAVT02000911.1, from coordinate 10,307 downwards.
CGCGGGCAGTTCGTCGACACCCAGATGGCCGAGAGGCTCGAGGGGATCCTAGCCAGCGTTGAGAACCCCCGGCGCGAGGGAAATCTGGTCGCCCTCCTGGGCTTCTTTGGTTCGGGGGCACTCGTCTTTTTCGTGCTGGCCGCCCTGGCAGTGCTGGTGGGCATCGCACTGACTAAAAACTGAACATAGCGCATGAACCGCGCGCGTACAATGGTTCTGTCATGAATTCGAGCCGATTTGTCAAGATGCACGCAAGTCACATATATCTGCCGGATCTCACTTTTGTGCCGTTGGTCCGTGTAGGTGCAGACCAGGGCCAGTCTCGAAGAGGAACCAACCTCAACCATTAGCATGTTGATGCCTCCATACGAGAGAGAGCTTGAGAGAGATACGACCAGCAGTCGCATGAGCGTCCAAGCTCCACTGTTGAATGAAGTCTGTGGTCTTGCGGCTTGATAGGAAGCAAAGAGCCGGTAGTCTAGGGCCTTCACGGCCACGAAGGTCAAGATACGGCTTACTTTTCAAAGGGGAGTGAGTTATCAGCCGTGTGAAGGACCGCCCTATTTGATATGAATGGGTTGTAAACCGTGGGAGATAGATAGATACCTGGAATGCCACACACACCTGGCACTTGGCATAGTCACATCTTTTCCTGGCCCTGCCCCTGCCCCACGAATTGAGGGCCTCGTGCAGTTAATGATGGACATTTGAATGATTGCTTAGAAATTCAGAGCAATCAAGTACTAATCAACCTCACGGATACACGGACACATGTGCAGGCAACGTCTCGAAATGGAAAATAATGCAGATGGTCTGGTCCATCGGGGTTTTCATTGCAATGGTATGACCTAGGCCAGCAGATTCTTATCATACTCTTCCCCATCATGCAGAACACACACATGATCCGCTCGCCAAGCTACGCCCGTTATGATAGTAGTTTCCCTGTCCCAGTGGCGACGAGGTCGACCTTGTCGAGATGTCGCATCTTTCCACGCTTGTCCTCTGTGTCCCTATCCCTCGTCCATCATGGATCACAATGAAAACCACGTATGCGTGTATGTACTGGGCCCATCCATCCACACCGTAAGTCCACGGCCGGTAGCCCGTTTCTGTCCGCCGGTGGCGTCGAAAAGAACGGAAAGACGAGGGAAAAGTGGTGTTGTGCGATCCCTGTGAGGATGGCAATGGACCGCCCTGGGCGCCTTGCTGTGACCGCCAAGCAGAACTTCCCAGTCTTCGCGGAGATCCCAATCCTCCAAAAACACACGGGGCCTGGTGCCCACGTCTTTCTGCACCTAATGCATGCCTGTCAAGATCTTTCCCTCTTGAATTCGTCTCTGAGGACGAAAAAAATTACACATGTTTAAAACACTGCCCATGCAGGAGCTCATCAACAATCGGCGTCAATTTGCGCTCTCCGGTGCATCCCATCAATCCTCTTGTGGACTGAGTTACGCCTCTACTGTCGTGAAGGACTCGTATCAGCACGTTCGGAGACTGCAGGGCAAGAGCTGGGACTATTTAAAATAAAGCAAAAACAGTAGCCCCACTGGACGAAAATTGCGAACGCCCTCGGCCAGGCCTTGTTCCGTATTCGGGGAGGTGGCGCTATGCAAGTGAAAAGAGATGCGATATTGGATCCGCCGTATAAACGGACAAGTGTGTCTGTGCTGTTGGTAACAATTGTAAAGCAGGAAGCCGACCGATGCAATTTTTGTGTGACGTGTCGTAATCTTTGGTGCTCAAGATCCAAAAGTGACTTTCAGGAGAGGAGTTTGTGGGGTAGTGAGGGTGGTTGATTCGTTTTGTACTTGGTACACGACGAGGTTCCAACCTCGGTCGGTGAGCGGCGTGGTTGAAATGCGAAGCTTCTCGTGAGTAGTCACACAGGGAGGGTTCAGTCTTCACTCGCCGGGGGCGAACACCTTCTTGGCCGTGTCGGTGCTACCCACGGACGCGTTGGTGTTGCGTCTTTTCGAACCGAAGACAATTTTGCCCATGGAATTGGGAGACCCTTTGGTGGCGTTTGACTTCTTAGACCGATGGCCCATCATAAGGATCCCGTCATCGCTGTCGCTGCCATCATCATCATCATCATCAAGACGTACGGGCGGGGTTGGTGTCAAGTTCCCAAGAGATTCGGGCTCGTGGTCATCCACAACCACGGCCTCGCTGCGTTCATCGAGCTCCGTTGCCTCCAGAGGGAACCCTGTGACGGGCTCCTTTGCCAGAGCTGGTGGCGTTACCGAGTCTGTTGTTTCAAGAATAGGGCGTCGGCTCACAGTCTTGGGCTCGCCGGGGTTGCCTAGAAAGTCACCCTCTGGATCTGCCGACACCGATGACGCCCCGCTGAGCAGTGCCGGTAACGATGGGTCAGACTGGAATGCGAGCATTTGGTCGGAGCCTGTGTCCCTGAGATCCTTCTGCGATGCAGATGTGGTGTAGCTCACTGGGCTCGTTACCACGCTCGGGCTTGTCCACGGCGTGGCAATTGCTTCGCGAGAGTTGGATTTGGATGAAAACGTCGTACTAACCGTCTCACCCCGAGACAGTGCCCCGTTGCTACCGGAATCGTCATCATCCGGAGAGGGAGGACAAGAAACACGAGCCGCGTCAAGCTCGGCAGCTGGTTGCAACGCGTCTTGCCGACATGAATCCTCCTCGTACTCGAGCCTCTGACGTCGACGGAAGGTCTCTTGAGCTCGAGCAAACGACTCAGGAGTCGAAGAACCGTAGTGTCTTGGGGGTGGTGTCTTGCCCTCAGGTATGTCCTGGATTCGATGTGCTGTCTTCGGCCGGTCCTCAGCCTTAACAACCGTCCGAAACTTATCCAGCATGGGATCCGATTTGTGTTGGCCATACTGATACGATGAAATGGTCTTAGAGGAGAAGAATTGAGGAGAAGGTAGCGGGCTGTCTCCAAAAGCCCGGCCCAGATCCGAGGACCGCATCTGCGAAAGCTTCTTGGGCTGTTCCAGACTGCCCGGTGCAATGAAAGAGCTCACACCGACCTGTGCTTCGGCTCGCTTGTCGGGGCTCGAAAAGACCAGGGCTCTGTCGACTGATTGGGACCTTGTTGAGTCGTCGGAAGGCTTCGTGCCTCTACCTTTTCTGCGGAGACCGCTCGAGGCGTCCAAAGGGTCGTCAACTGAAGGGGTGGCTGGTGCAGTGCGGGCCACAGCAAGGTCGTTGTGCAGGCTTAACACAGCATTCGATATCGACCGCGAGTGCCTGTGGCGCGGGAATTCCATTTGTGACGATGTCGGGGTCTGGTGGTCTGTGATATTTTCTCTGCCATTAAAATTCGTGGCAATTTCAGGGAGTTGATGTAATGGGTGGCCGCCTACCGCTCCCGGCTGATGCGAGGTTGGCTCCTTTTCCAACGGTGGCTCCTCTTCCGGACTGGCCGTTACGCTGTAAGTCAGCGGGTGTTCGCTATGCGTATGCGAATGGTCTCTGCTGGTGGCAAAGTAGTCACCGTCTCCGCGCAAGCTTTTCCTGCGTGAATCGCGAATATGATTCGTAATAGGCGTGTGTGCAGGGCTATCACCGGCCGAGCTGGCAGCACTGCTGGTGGCTCTTCGCCGGGAGGCTCCCTCGGCGCGTTCCACCGATCGGCTGGTGAACTTGGTGAACGTCTTTTTGAGCGTAGACCTGGCTCGCTCTAGCAGTGTGAGAGGCACGACGGCGTCATCCACCTCCTTCTCATTGACTTTGATCTTGGTGCCTTGCGTCTGTCTCTGTGGGTCCGTGTCGTCGATCCAGCCCATGATATTGGGTAAGTTGGAAAGTACCCACGGATGGTACTTCACCCCTCTAAGTGTGATACGCTGTCTTGGGTCCTTGATGAGCATCTGCCCCAGAAGATGCCGCAAGTTGTCGTCCACATCCTCGTACAAGAGCTGGTGGTCGTCCCGGTAGGGAGCACTGTTGACCCGTTTGTAGAGCGAAGATGTGTCCGGGGACGTCGATGGATCCACAGGCCTCAGCCGCCTCGAGGGAATGTACACCTCCTCGGTTGCAATTTTGCGGAACATTTGGAACTCATCCTCGGCCAGGAAGGGAATTCGGGCAAAAATCATACAGTAAAGTGTGACACCAAGAGACCAAACGTCGATCTGTTCGGTGACCTTGGGAGGTGGGGTGCTATCGAGGTCTGTGTAGCATAACTCGGGAGCGAAGAAAGCAGGTGTTCCGACCGTCTTGGACAGTTCGTATTCATCATCAAAGTCTTGCGCTTCTGATTCGGAGACGGTATCGTCAGGCTCGCCATCTCGCATCGGCCTGCCAAAATAAGACACGCCGAAATCCGAGATCTTGACACGATGATCCCGAGTCCAGAGCAAATTGGCCGGCTTGATGTCGCGGTGGACGATCCCCTGATAGTGTAGGTACTCGAGACCGAGGACGACATCACGGAAAGCATTCCGCGCCTCCTCAATGGTGAAGCAGGGAACGTATGAGAAGTCGTCGGCGAAGGGGTCATGGGGCTGCGGGTTGAAGTCGATAGAGGACATGTGTGATATGATGGAATCAGCCACGCTAGGAGATCGCTCCCTGAATCCCAAATCATCATAAGCCCCGTACATTGTCCCGGCAAGCGCACTGGATGACCCAGGATTTGAGCGAAGTGGCCCTGGCGTTTCCATGTCATCTCCATTTGAGGTCGGCGCCCCTTCGGAAGCGGTTGCAGACATTGAACGTACCGACTGCGTTCTCGACGGGGCGTGTGAAGAGGGTGCAGATTGCCGGGAAGCCGGTGAGTGTGACCTCCAGGAAGCAGGCACATGGCGCGCAAGATCCGCCTCAGACGACCCCGATCTTGATTCGGACTCGTCTTGACCTAATTCTAAACTCCAAGGGTCGACGTGGGTGCCAGTTTTCTCCGCAAGGTGGGCGCGTTTCATCTCCTTGACATTGAACCTTCGTTCCAAGTCAAGTAGATGCTGCTCCTCCTCTTCTGTCAGCGTCTCGCCCCTCATCTCCCTTTCGATGCGCCGACGTTCAAATGCGCATATGTTCGGGAGGCCCTTCTTCCTCCATATGACCTCGCCACATTCTACATGCTCGAGGCATAGGTAGATCTTCCTGTAGTCGGGATCGTCAATTACTTCCAGCAAGGCCACCACGTTCGGATGTCTAATTTTTTTGAGGATGGCGATCTCCCTCTTTGACTTCTCGAAGGGCGAAACATTCTGTGTGATCCTGCCAAGCCGACGTTTTCTGGAGAAGCGAGGAACGATCTTGATGGCGACATTTTGGCCGACATCGAGGTCGCGGGCCAGCTTCACTTTGCCATGAACACCGCGGCCAATTTCCTCAATAACCTCGTAGTGATTGATGATCTTGCGGCCGGTAGTGAAGTCTCTATCAATATTTGCGACATGGGTCCTGCAGTCCCTATTGTCAGTAAAATCCTCAGTCTATCGCCGGCGGTGGCACTCATGACGCTGTCGTTATCGATGCCACCACCGCTGTGGTTTTTTGCACGATCACGGCGGCCACACCGGCCGGGATAGTTTCAAGTCTTTCGACGTTGACCACAGTGTAGTAACCTGGCAGGGACAGACTGTCTGGACGTGTGGGTTGGAGGGAGGTAGGCACGTACTCTCTAACTCTGTGATTCTGTAGGGGATGTAGAAACGGGCTGTTGAGTGCAGCAGGCGTTGCACCCTCGGAGACGGACTGCGAGGGCGGAAGAGACATGGTGGCGCGAGGGTTAGACGGACTGAAGAGGCCCGGAGACGCGACGGGAGTGCTGCTAGCCGTGAGCGAGAGGTTTTGTGGTTGTGTGGTCGGGAGCGTATTTTGAGGCTGTGTTAGAGGTCGAGGGTGAAGCTGGACAGGTGGGTCAGACGCCTGGCGCTCCATTTTGCGTGCGTGGTCGTAGACGGAGGTCTGATCGGATCCGAAGTCGTCGTGGGCTCGAGTGCTGGTGGGTGAAGAAGGCACGGCAAGCCGACATAATGAGCTGTCGAGGTTGGCTCTCGAGCCGGTCAAGCCTCCGTGGGAGCGAACAGTCGATGCAGGGAGGAATCGTCGTCTCTAGGCCGCCATAGCAACCGAGCAGCTCGAAAGGGTGCAATGCAGGTGCTGCGGGGGTGAGAGGATCTTGGTCGGTGGTCGGTGATGGTAGTTTCGGTATTGAGGAGGAAACGGCCGGCTAGTTTCGAATGAGGGTGAGTGTGAGCGTGGGTGTAGAGCTGGCTTTGGGACGAGAGGGGGGGGGCTGCAGAGCAGGGCAGGACTGGGCTGGGCTGGGCCAGACAGGTTAGGAAAGGTGGGTGAGAGGCCGGGGGGGTGGAGAGGTCGTCAGTTTTTGGGACGCTGGGCTGCGGACCGGGTGGGCTGTCAAGGGGGTATACGGAGGTACATGAGGGGGCCAAGCCGGGCATCCATTGACGAACGTCGAAGTGAGCAGAAACGAGCCTTAGAAAGGAGGAAGGGGGAAAAAAAAGGAAAAAAGGAAAAAAAAAAAAAGGAAGTTGCAGAGCTAACGACAATGGCCACAGATGTGATGCAAGTGCGCAGACCCTGGTAAAAAATAAGGCAAGTACAAATCCCAGATCCTTCTCTACATTATAGCAACTTTGAAGAGCACAAGAAGGAAGGAGCACCTCACCCTCGCATGAAGGTCCCTATTTTCCAGGACACCCAGCCTCGACTCTTCCGACTGCGCCCTGCCCTTTCCTGGATTGAAGGCTGTCTTCCGTGGCCGGGCGGAACGATGCGGCGCCAGCAGCAGACCACCGGACGAGAGTGAGCCTCCAGGAGGCACATTTACTGTGCTAGCACTCCCCAGCACCCTGAACCCCCTTGGCGCCCCAACCCCCGTGTCCTGATTCCCCACCGCCTAACAATCCACCCTACACCACTGCGTGGCTCCAGTTATCACAGTACTACGTAGGTACCTTGGATACCTACCTACCTAGGTAGGTACCTAATTACCTAGGCAGGCAGGGAATCGCCCGCGCACCAGGCTGAACCGACAACGAGCCGGTGGTTTATAATATCGTCGACCCGGCAAATTATCCACACGTGTACAGCACTCTGTCTGTTCGCCTCTGCATCCAGCCTGGCCGCACGCACGAGAAAAAGGCTATTTGTTATACGTGCAGAGTTGATAACAACCCCGAGGCCGCGCCAGGGGGAAAAGGTTGATAGGATGGCTGGATGGAAAGCCTCATCAGAGAGTTAGATAGACTTGCCCAACAATTGAGGACGAGTCTCCCCTGCACCCTGCTCTCGCTGCTGCCCACGACTTCTCAAGGGTGAGGAGTCCTGGGAGTCCGAGGACCACACGGAGTTAAATTACACTACCCTCAAAGACGAGCCAGGGTCCAGGATCCAGGGCCCAGTTGGACTTGGCGTACGATAAGGGTGGTCCCATCCTCGCCCATCTGATTGGCTGCCCACACGAACATGGGGTTGACCGTAACTCTTCGTCGACGCATGTGAAGTGGGCTTCTGCTGCACCATCACTCTACATACACAGCACATGTACGTACCTGCTATCTGACCACCCTGACTGCCTGACAAGCCTGGGGCCTTGGGCAGTCTACTCCGTACCTACATAGGTAGGAGATATCCAACCTGCCAACCCAGCCATGCCAGCTACGTATTGCGGTACCCGGAGGCGCTCATCACTGCCCGATTGCCACTCTCACTAGGTTCCCGCCATTGTTTTGGCCAGATGCAGGTGTACAGAAGGAGACATGTCGAATCCTTTGCTCGCTGGCCAAGCACCCCCTAGCCGTGCCCCGTCTCGATGGCGCCCACACGACGATGGCGACCGGTCTGAGGCAGGCTCCCACAGCTAGCATGATCCAAGGCCCATAGTCCAAGGCCCAGTGCTTCAGAGAACCTGACGGCCCGGCGATGGATCTCTATCCAGTCGTACTATGTACGTCGTGCTCTGCACAGGTAGGCTGTGATGTGACGGCGAGTCAGGCTCGGCTCCACGTCGGTGGTGAGGCCGCGATCCCGCTCCGATCTTCACAGCCGGGTGCGTCTGGGGCATCTCCCTCCGAGGACCCCTTTTGCCCCAGAACCCAGCGGTAAAGGCATCGTCCCTGCGGGCGCCTGCCCGACCTGGTGGTGGATGTGGGTAATTGGGGTTTTCGTGCATGCCGGCCAGGCCAAGATTTTCAACCATGATTGTCGTCTGGGCTGTCAGTGCGCGGCCAGATCGAATCAGTGGCAGCGCCATCATCCACGAGCATCAGGAGGAAGCTGGGATATACCACAGTATGCCCAACCAAGCTCCTGAAGTCCCGTTTGAGGGTATCAAGACACGGGCGGGAAACGGGATCATCTACTCGGTAGCCGCGATCGCGATCTTGACCGTCAAAACACGATCTACCTAGGTAATCTTTGCTAAAATTTTCCCTGTTGGCCCAGCTGCAATTATTAGTACCTGATTCCGCCCGCGTGCGGCAGTGGTGTCATACGTCGGTGCCCCATATTTGCCCGAAGACATTCGAGATTAACAAGTTGCACCGGGTGGCCCTTGTGCCATTCATCTCAGCGACTTTTGTTCTGGATACACAGTAGGCTAGGACGGAGCCGTTCTCAGGTCTCCACCGCATGTGGGGTCTTGTGGAAACGTCCAACACTGACCAGAATTGGCATAAGGGTGGGACGCTGTGAGGGTGGGACGCTGTGAGGGTGGGGTGGATTGTTCCCTGGATTTCTACTGGACTACATTAGTCCTTTCTGGTCCTTTTCTTGATAGTGTACACTGCACACTATACATACAGTACATCTTTGGATTTGCCTGCCATTCTTCGGTTTAGGCTGGCTCTACACTACATTATCATCCCAACAACCCCAGAAAAGGCCTCATCCGCGTGCCAATTGACTTTGGAGACGAAGGACAAAGAAGGCGCCGTTTGCAGACACTGTGCGTTTCTATAGACGGACACTAGTGACGTTAGTACTGCCAAGAATGCCTTAATGCCTGAATGCCTAGGTTCGTCGCCAGCAGGCTAGCCGGGCTTGGACCTTGCTAAAATCCTCGATCTGAGGACAATATGCTCCGGTACCTAGCGCTGAACCACAAAACCATACACAGTGGATGCTGTCGTAAACACATGTTGCTGTGCTATGCAAGTCTCACTAATAATAAGCTTGGTGTTAACTTTTGCCCTCCCCGCAACTATCGACGAGCAAAAGCCTCATGTTCATGTCAACCGGCCCGTGACCAAGCGGTACACCACGAGGCGCACAGATATGGTGGCTCGAGCTCAAACTTATGGCAAGGGTGTATGTAGGTGCTGCTTTAAAACGCGAGCCCAGTCATGCTTGGGCTTTGCAGACGTAAAGGTCCCCCAGGAGGCTGGCGCGACGAGCTAGCAAATTGCCAGACGTTGGTGCGTCGTGGCATGTTCAGAGGGCATCATGAGATTCGCCCCACCCCCGGGGCACCCAGATTGCATGGTCCAGATGTCCTGCGGCAACTGGCCCGGGGGGGGGAGGGGGGAGGCGGCAGCCTCGGAGGGGGAAGGGGAGAGGGGCGGCGAGCGGTGACTGACATCTTGGCGAGATGGCCAGGCCGGCCCTTTCTCTTTTCGGGTCCCACAGAGACTCACGATGCACACTTCTGGCTTCACTTGCATCATACCCTGGGTCCCTGACCAGCGCGACCGGGTCGGCCGCGCCGTGAAGCCCTTTGTTCCTCTGCCTGCCACCCCAACCCATCGTGCCGTCTCGACCTGGCCATGCTCGCATGCCTCCACAACTTTGGACGTGCTTTCGAGCTCCCCATTGTCGTCGACATGCACCGAGCATGCCTTTATGGCCAATCGGCCGGTACGCAGGTGAGGAATAGCTAATAGCTTGATCACGGGCAACAGCGTTCCAGTGCATGGGTCCAAGCCGAGGAGTCGCCGTCTTCCCCAACCTAAAGCCCATGCGCTTGCTATTGCTACCTAGGTACCTCACGCTCGTGAGGATGAAGCTATCGTGGTTGTTTCTGTGCAACCCTCCTTCACTGGCTAGGCAGGTTCATCTATGCAGGCCCGGCCGGCACTCCGAACACTGGTGCGGATTGGCGTTTCCGTCACTTGAGCAAGTCCAAGAGAGCACCCACCCCGGATTATGCGAGCAGGCTCTCGTCTCACTCTGCCAGGATTGAGTTGTCACTTGCATGCGGTTATAATCGACTTGTCACTTGCATGCGGTTATAATCCGCGTTGCTTGTGGTATGTAATTGTATTTGCTAATAGATTATTATTATTATTGTTGTTGTTATTAACGTTAAACACCAACGAGTTGCCCACCCCAACGTGTTGCCCACTTTTACGCTA